>ML816123.1:349599-368201 GCA_009831015.1 Picea engelmannii | reverse complement strand
GGAAGTTTCTATTAGGTCTTCTTACATTTGGACTTATTCTTCCTTATTTCTAGGCCTTATTAATATTGACCTTTACTACATGGAAATATATTATTCTACCTACGTGAGGGGTTAGGTCCCTAACATGTCCTCCCCCTTAAAAACAACCTTGTCCTCAAGGCTTGAGATGGGGAAATTGTTGCAGAATGGTAGCTGGTTCCCAAGTGGCATCTGATGGAGTTGTATCTTTCCACTGGACTAACATTTCCTTGATGGTTTGCTAACACAGTTGAAATTAACGCTAGCCCAAAAATTCTTGTGGTTGTAGCCAAATGGAGCTTTCTTCATCCAACTCAGGAAGGTTGGTTTGAGTTTGGAACTTAGTTCCAAGCACCTTATTTAAGAAGGAAACATGAAAAATAGGATGGATCTTAGAATGAATGGGAAAAGATAATTGATAGGCCACCTGTCCCACACACTTGAGAACAGTATAAGGACCATAAAATTTGGGCGCCAGTTTCTGACAATGGTCAGCCTTGAGGGAATTTTTCTTGTAAGATTGCAATCGAAGAAACACTTGATCCCCTTCTGAAAATTGACATTCAGAGCGACCTTGATTTTCTTGTTGCTTCATGCGATTCTAGGCCATGACCAAATTCTCTTTAAGGGTATGGAGAATAGCCTCTCGAACTATAAGTGTTGGGTAAACCACCTAGAGCTACGAGACACCTAGAAAATATGAGAGAACTGAAGGTGGATTTTTTCCATATACCACTTCAAAAGGAGTCATACACGTAGTTGTATGGTACAAAGTGTTGTACAACCATTCAACTAGTGGTAACCATTGATCCCATAGATTTGGCCTTTCCGATGCAAAACAAATCAAATATGTTTCCAAACATTTGTTGACAACTTCAGTTTGACCATCAGTCTGGGGATGATAAGTTGTACTAAGATGCAATTGGGTGCCTTGTAGTTTGAACAGTTCTTGCCAAAAGTTGGATCGCGATCAGAAAAAATAGAATGTGGCATGCCATCAAGCTTGAAGACCTGATCCATGAAAATTTGATCCACAGTGGATGTTGTAAATGGGTATTGAAGAGAACATAAATGAGCATACTTGGAAATACGATCAACTACCACCATGATGAATGATTTATTGCCTGATTTAGTTAAGCCTACAATAAAATCCATAGAGATATCCCACCAAATAGAAGGTGTAATCGGAAGCGGTTGTAGTGTTCCAGGAGATTTGACTGTTTCTCCCTTGGTGAGTTGACACACATCACATTCAACCAAAAAATTACGAACGTTTTGTTTCATACCCTCCCAGAAAAAATAACGTTTAACCTGGTCATAGGTTTTGGTAAACCCCGAGTGCCCGACTGTGGGTGTAGCATGAAGCTCAGAAAGTACTGTGGATTTAAGTTTTGATTGTTTACTTAAATACAAACGACCTTTGTATCAAACCTCATCATTGAGCCAAGAGTACCCTAGGGAAACTGAAGAATTGAACTGCAATTGTTGTATCAGATGTGAACTTTTGGGATCGTGTAGCCATTCTTGGCGAACAACTTGGAGCCAATCTAGTACAATGAAAGAGAGAGAAAAAAGGGACCCTTCATCTTCATATTTTCTGGAAAGTGCATCAACAACCACATTGTCTTTTCCTTTCTTGTAAATGATCTCATAATCATATCCAAAGAGACTAGTCACCCATTTTTGTTTCTCGGGGGAGGAAAGGCGTTTTTCCATGAAATACTTGAGGCTTTTATGATCTGTCTTAATTTGGAAGTGTTTCCCCAATAGATAAGGGCGCCAAAGATCCACGACATGCAGAATAGACAACATTTCCTTTTCATAGATTTATTTTCCCAAATTTCTCTCAGACAATTGTTTTTTGATAAAGGCCAAAGGTCGACCCTTTTGCATAAGGACAATGCTAATTCCTTTCCCGGAAGCATCACATTCCAAGACAAAGTTTTTTGTGAAATCGGGAAGGGATGGGATTGGAGTGGTGCACATGGCCATCTTCAAGGTTTAAAAATCCTGAGAAACTATTGGAGTCCAAGTGAAAAAATTATTTTAAGGACTGTAGTGAGAGGTGCCACAATCTTTCCATAACTCTTAACAAACTTGTGATAATAACCTGTTAAACCCATAAATCCCTGCAATATTTTGAGAGTCTTTGGGTGAGGCCAATCTTGCATAGTTTTAATCTTTTTAGGATCCACCTTGACATTAGCCTTTCCAACAATATGACCCAAGTACTTGACTTTCGAGGTGCCAAAAGCACATTTATATTGTTTGATGAAAAGTTATTGTTGAGAGAATAGATGAATAACTCGATCCACATGATCAAGATGGGTTGTCTAGGTTGTTGGTTGTGGAGCCTGATTATCTTCCTGATTCAGAGGTCTTTTAATTTCAGCCGTGTTTATACCCCATGAAGTATTTACACCCCAGAAGTATGTACACTCTTCCACGCAGGGGAGTGTAGAGGGGGGGTACCTCCTCTACGGGGTCCGGGGGGGGCTATCCCCCCGACTGGGGGATCTGGGGGCAAGCGGGCCCCCAGCAGGGGTTCGGGGCGAAGCCCCCGAAGGAAAAATTTCCTTGTAAAAGTATATTGTAATTTCATTGTAAATCTGGACCATTCATTATAAGGTCACAGATCTAACAGTAGAAATTATGTTAGGGTTTTTTGCCGTAGAAGGCAACCCTCTGTTATGAGGGAAATGTATTGCGGCTATGCATGATGCCAAATATTGTAACTTGAGAGAGGAGACTGTGAGAAAAAGAATAGGAAGTTACAATGGGTTTTGTTGTAGGTTGTATCCCTTCATTTGTTGGATAATAATAAAGGACGGACCTGACAATTTCTCTGGTGGACGTAGCCCACACTGGGTGAACCACATAAATATGTGTCTCTCTTGTATTATGTATCTTCTGTGTTTTTTTTCCACATTTGTTTTATTTTATTTCTCCATGGTCCTATTTTTCTAACATGGGTTTTTATGTATATGAGGATATCTTCAAAGAAAACTAAGACAAAATGATGGAGAAAAGGACGAAATGCATGATTCATGAGGCTCTGGAAAGTGGAGGGAGCATTACACAAGCCAAAGGGCATGACCAAAAACTCATATTGGCCCTCATGAGTTCTAAAGGAATTTTTAGTAATGTCCGCCTCTTTCATAAAGATTTGGTGGTAGCCAGAACGAAGATCAAGTTTAGTAAAGAACTGGGCACCACTTAATTCATCCAAGAGGTCATCAATGACAGGAATGGGAAATTTGTCTTTAATGGTGAGTTTGTTGAGGGAGCGGAAGTTAGGAAGCATGTGCCAAGAACCTTATTTATTAAGGACCATGACCACATGAGAAGAGTAGGGGCTTGTACTAGGGCGGATAACACCTGCGTTAAGTAGTTCTTGAACCATTTTCTCAATTTCATTTTTTTGGGAAAAGGGGTGACGATACAAACGAATATTGGGAGGAAGGTTGCTTGGGACAAGGGGAATGGAATGATCATGAACACCATGGGAAGGAGGGGGTCCCTCGGAAGTGGAAAAAACCACTTGATGTTTAGAGAGGATGGCTTGGAGGTCCTGCAACACAGAGGGTGTCTCAGTTGCTTGTATGGCATGGAGTTGTAAAATAATACAAGAATGACCCTTTTTTAGCATCTTTTCCATGCGATGGGAAATAATGATCTCCTGGGAATCAACGATCATTCCTTGTAATTTATATTGTTGGCCCTCCTAGTGGAATTGCATGGTTAATTCCTTAAAATCCATGAGAATGGGACCCAAATTCCTTATCCATTCTGACCCAAAACAATGTCACAACCACCCATGTCGATAGAAAACATATGATATTTCAGGTGGTAGTCACCAATTTGGAGATGCACATTTTCAAAACGCCCTCCACATTTCATGGACCCACCATTGGCAATCATGATTTGGAAATTATTGACTGCACGATATACCAATTAGTTTCTTGGGCAATGCAGCAATGAATAAAATTATGGGTGCTTCCACTATCAACAAGAATGATGACCTTCCTATGCTTGATGTAACCAATTAGCTTGAGGGTTTGGGGAGCAGAGAAGCCAGTGAGATAATTTAGGGAAATGACTAGCTCTACTTTGGGAGGGTCAGAGGGAGGGTTTATGTCAGTGGGTTCAAGTGACATAGACACAAGGGGAGCCTCAACATCCTCTTCCAAAACATCCTCTGAGATGGCCATAAAAATATTTTGTCCCTTACAATTGTGTCCCAGAAAATATTTGTCATCACAATTATAATAAATGTCTTTGATTTAGCATTCAACTATTTTGTCCCTGGTCAATTTCTAGATCTTTAGTGGAGTAGAAGGAGGAGTGGGAGTTACTAGTTTAGTGCGAGGAATAAAGGAGGGTTTTTTGTTTTGAGAAGAGACAACATGTTGTGCTTCCTTATCTCTTTTAGTAGCGCCCACCCAAGTCTGAGGCTGAGCCATGAGGACATGAGCACGAATCTTATCCTTGAGGCCAATGATAAATATTCTCGGTAAAAAGCATCAGACATGCCCTCTGTATGAAAAGCCATACTCTCAAAAGAAGCTATAAAGTCTTCCATGGTGCCATATTGTTTCAAATTTGTCAAGCAGCCTAAATGGTTGGTGCCAGTGTCAAAGTGTTCATAAACCTCTAGCACAAAGTGTGTTCAAGCCACATACCCTTGGCGGGAGTTTTTTCTCCATTACCAACATTCTTGATCTAGATGGAGAACACCATACTAGAGTTTAGCTAACTCATCCGTAATGTCATACCAAGAGAAATAATGTTCCATTTTAGTTACCCAGCCAGTGGGATCCTATCCATCAAATTTTTTCACATCCACACATGGAAGGCGTAGGTCACGCTGAAAGTGATGGGGCTGAAAATTCTCGGAATGAGAGGAAGTTTCACCTTCGGTATGCAAAGGTGGGTCAAATACGGGAAGATCTACAGGGATATGTAGATTGGTGCAGATCATCGTAGTGATAGATTCAAGTTGGGTAGTATTGTCTTGTTTGATCTCTTCTTTGAGTTCTACAATTGAGGCAGCGATGGAGGAATGCATATTTTGATTGATGGTGGCAATATTGGCACTCAATTGTTGCACTTCTTGTTGGGTTTCTATGAAATTAGAGTGCAAGGTAGTGAAGTGAGCTTCCAAGTCTTGGCTATGGGTATGGGCCATGATGACGAGGGAACACAAAAAGGGGTGGGGGGACCATAAAGAAAATGGGTTATGAGTGAAGTGTATCCCAACGATCAGGGTGATGTATTGAATCCAATGGGATAAATCCAAAATAAGGGTGTTGGAAGGGGACCAGGTCCACAAGATTTTTTTTTTTTTGAAAAATGATAGGTATGACTGCGGTAAGGGAGAAGAGATAAATCCAATGGAATAGGTCTCAAATAATGGTTCCAACAGGATCTAGACTTTTTTTTTTACTCTTGCGGAGTTATACTCCGATATGAAGAATACTGCAGTGATGAAATACCCAAATGCTTAACAGGAAGAAATGTGTAGAAATTTCGCAACTCAAATGCATGAGACGCAGGTGTGTCGCAATAGATCTTGTCTGTTATGTTTTTGTTTTTGTCCCAAGGGTTAGGTATTCAAGGGTTATACAGACAAGGGTTTTCCTTGTGCTATAACTCTCTGATATACGTGCAAGGTCCAACAGTACTAGTCGACCCAATATCTCAGGGCACCAACTAAGGAGGCTAGACCCTACCCTTAGGCGTACTACCCAACTACCTAGGTACTAGAGAGTATCTTCCCAAGTGTTGTTATCGGTAACACTATAGCAGTGAGATGACTGATCGATTTATCTATGGAGGGATTTAGGAGATCTAGGTCGATCCGTATATAGGTGTTGTCTGATACGCTACCACTCAAAGGGGTACCAGCAGGGGTTATAAGGGTGGCCAACATATGTGTTCTTAAGTACCACTTGTATTTCTTGCATGTATGAATCCCTGACCTTGGGTTTATGCATGTAACGATAGATCTATGTAGCTTAAAGACATCAGAATACGTCTCTACCCTGAAAAAAAAATTAACCCACAATTTCCTGCCAAGGAAAGTGCTATGATACCACTTGTAATATTGTAGATATAAAAAGTATGCAGAACAAAAATAAATAGCTATAAATGGCAGATGAACAACAATATAACCAGAACAACACCACAATAATACCAAAATGATGCCAGAATAATACCAGAAAGAACACTTTGATTACTCAGAGAATTTTTCACTTGCCTCTTCGAGGGGGAAACCTCCAGCAAAGCAGAGCTCTATTGCAATAATATCCAATAAAAGAGTTATCATACTCTCAACTCCTATTTATACTAAATATGTCTATCAAAAGAACCATCTAGAGGAAGATCCTTCTAGAAGCGTAAGATTCTATTAGGTCTTCTTACATTGGACTTATTCCTCCTTTTTTCTAGGCCTGATTAATATTGACCTTTATTACATGGAAATATATTATTCTACCTACGTGAGGGGTCCCTAACATGATTTCCCTCACACTTGTTAATGGTTTTCATTAAAGACAGGTAATCAAGTGGTTTCTACCATGTTCGACTTCGACACCTGTAATCACATGACTAGATTCGTACTTCGGACAATGGAAATGAAGACCCTGGATCTCACCATATTGGTTTAGGTTGCGATGGAGTATTCATGAGTTTTTACTGAAACATAGATCCATTGTGTATGTATCATGGCTATGTCTGAATTTAAATTCTTAAAGAGCATAGATCCATAGTGTATTTCTCGTGGCTATGCTCAATCATGATGACATGGATCTATAGTGTATGTTTAGTGGCCATGACTAGATTGACACTTATGATTAGAGTCACTTGTATTATGAGTATGAGAATGCCTATCTTAGAAGATGGTATATTATTATGCAAATTCTTGATTATTTGTAGGTTCCCGACCAATGTGATCCTTGTTTTCGGCACACACATTCTACAAAGTATTTCAGCTGTCATAGGTTCCAACTTCATACTTTGGGGGGAATTATGTTACACATTATTTTGGTCACCCCAGTGATCAACTGACGATATGTACATGACTCTCTTCCATGTTTTATGAAAACACTAAAAGAGGATTTCCCCATGAGAAAAGTGGATTATCTTTTCTTCCTTAAAAACTATGTCAAAGGAGATCGTCGCACCCTACTCTATTCTTGGGGTGCGACGATGCTTGATCGTCGCATGCTGTAACAAAACTGGACTGCGGCGTCGTCCCAAGTTGCTTGTGTATAGGGTGCAACGATGCTTAAACAAGAGGAAAAGTGAAATTCACGAAGGTTCTGTTGAGCACTCAACACACCCTAAAATTCTATGTCCATTTTTTACTTTTGGGTACCACTTGATCCTTTTCACTATTTGTTTTTCCTTCAGTATGAAATTGACACTTGTGCTCATTTTTCATGTTTCACGTTTGATGTTTTCTAAAGTTTGCTTGACATACAACAAAGAATCATCTTAACCATTAAAGGGTACTTAACAACTACTTAAGGAATTGGCAAACAAAAGCTCTCCCCAAAGCGCTTAGGAGTTCGACATTGGTAAAGATTAAAGGTGGCGAAAATCGTTTGAGAAGTTTTAAATAACCGAGCTTTGATCTTCATCGACGTCGGCAGATGAAAGTCTTTCTTTTTTCAATTGAAATTTGGCAGGGGTATCGCCGAAGACCGATCCGTTCGGATTCGACAGGAAAACCAAAAGTAAGCGTCGCGCAAGGAGAGGAGCGGTATCGTCGATCGCCGACACCCGACGTGATTTCGGCGTCAGGGATTTACAGAATAAAATACACATTAATTTTACATTTTAAAATGCCAATCCCGGATGCCACCCAAGTATAGGCAGTCACAATGTCTTTTTCCTTCAGTGCTTTCGACGTGAGTAGAGTCCCTAAGCGTAATCCTTACCAACCTTCTGAATGATAAATTTTATGTTCAAATACATTAAATAACCCAGGGTTAATAATGCCATGTCATCATCAATCGATATCAGAAGTTTTAAAGGGAGCATATCAACAAATTTACAATGCAATAATAACAATTATAAAATCCCATAATTTGCGTGAAAAACTCAGATAAAGAACACAGTTAATTTACATCCAAAAGGGAACGAGATACATTCAAGACGCTAAACTTTCATATAATTAAAAAGTTTTCCCGCTAAACTTGGGACACATACAAATAGATATCGTCGGAGTCTTTACTGGTCGACCCGGTCACAGTGAGAGTATAAAACCCTTATGAAAAAAGAGAAGAAATGTTAAGCATCACTTCGAGGAATGCAAGGTGAGGGTTTTCCCACTATGCATCTCCTATGCCCGCATCCTCTCTCGGACTACTTCTCACACCCTGTAACGTTTCCTTTTCCTCTTTCACTGATATCCTCTACGCCTCGGGCAACTGCACAATTATGTCTTGAGCTTCTCGAAGCTGACTTTGGATCTGAACTGTGCTTCCTCCACGACCCTACAATGCTAACACCTCCTGGTTCTTCGCCGCCAACTAGCTCCACAACTCTCTATTTTCTTAGTAGATTTCAGCTATGGCAAGTTGGGCCCGCTCTAACTACTTGATGGAACTCTTGACGGGAGAAACCAGTGCTTTATCCCTCCCCTTTCGTCTCCCACTTCCTTTACTGGTAGTCCCCACAGGCCC
This sequence comes from Picea engelmannii, assembly GCA_009831015.1. NCBI lineage: Eukaryota > Viridiplantae > Streptophyta > Pinopsida > Pinales > Pinaceae > Picea > Picea engelmannii. Next base: position 359,493 of record ML816123.1, on the reverse strand, counting down.
CAACCAGTTAGTAAGCATCATAGACCCCTCAGCGACGGGATGTACACTTAGCTCAACTGGGGGGCGATCCTTCTCCCTTTCTCCTATATCTTTCCTAGGTGCCCCCTTCTCCATGGTGTCAGCTCTTGTGGGGGTGCGACCCCAAGCATACCTCTTTCAGGTGCACTTCTCTCCACCCCGACTTCCACTAGAGGCATTGACACCCTCTCCAAGAAAAATCCTGTACCTCTTATCGAAGCTTCAAGGACACTGGAAGTCAATAAGAAAGAGTCCCAAGCACATTGGGGCTCGGACCTGGAACTCCAGCTACCTTGCAGACCCCGTGTCTTGTTCAAAGGGGATCCCATAGTGAAACAATGTAGTGTCTTGGATGTCTACAGATGATAAAGGACCACTACACCGAGTTGCGCCTGAATAAACTCGCAAGACCAATGTTACAGAGGTATAAACTCGACTTATGCGTGGCATTCCCCACAGAACTCCTAGAATTTATAGCGAAACAAAGGAGAAAACCAGAGAGTGCCAAAAGAACACTCACGCCTCGCAACAGGCTGTCTTGAAGACTTAACACATTCCATCTTCTCATCGGATGTAATCCAGAACGCATAAAACACTGTCGATCGGAGTTGCAGGGGATGTGTAGTATGATCATTCCAATATCTTTAAACTCCCCAGCTTCAATTATTGATGAATGATAGTTGACACACTTGGTGATACGTATTCTGGAGGCATTTGACGAATTCCTTACTATGGTACCTGACCTTTTGGGAGAATACACGCGCACGCTCAACTCTGGTTTCTTTTCCCATCCCCAAAGGTCGAGCGACTACTATGACGGAACCAACATTCATATCCACCGTACTTGATTTGCCACGCTATGGCACGCTGACATGACTCATTTAACATGAAGAGGAGCGACAACGTGGATAAAAGACATCACATGTCATTCAAAGGAGCAATTGGGTTCACATAAGTATTAAACGATCGAGACTAACGAGCTCCACAGGTACGCACCAGTCCATTATGTTTTTTGGTACCTTATATCACATTGCTTGATCACTAAACTATCTGAACCCTAATTGCAAGAATGATTCCCCAATTACCGAACAATTCTTGCTCAGTGATCTTGCCGATGAACCCAAAAGAAACACCGAAGCAGATTCAACAGAGAGATGAAGGATGCCAAGCTCCCCGAGTTTGGCACCCTCGATAAATTCATCAACCTGAGGGACGTGGTCAAGCTGCATGCTGAACAAGATTCGTTATGGACCGAAGAGTCCGCAAAGATAGCCGATGTGAGACCAGGGAAAGTACAACAATTTGCAGAACATCTGATCAGAGCCTGGGCCATGCTACAGTAGTTGAACTCCATTTTAGTGAAGTATCGGGCGCATGCAGTAGACATCAAGGGAATATATGCAGCCTCGATGGAACAACACAGATTTCCATGGGCCCAAACTTGTGAAGAATTGTTTGTCAGCTGGACTGAATACGAGAGAGGTCACCCTTTCCAAGAAGTATCTCGGGATGACTGTTAAAGAAGTTGTTAGAAGATAACGCCACATGGTGATTTTTGTTTTGATTAAAATGCACTTAGCCGTTAGTTTTAGTTAACACTTTATATTATAAATAGAGACACCGGCCAATGAGTAGAGGGTTGATGGTTGTTGTAAGACTCCTTTTTGTTGGTTGTTAAGAATTATTTTGAGACTGCTATGAATTGAGAAGTCCTTCTGGACCAAAGACAAACTATTTTCATCTGATGCATGTGATTGGACTTGGAGAAGAACTACTTCCTATCCTGTTTCATGAATGATGCAGTAATGAGTAAGAGAAATTAATTCTGATGTCTAGTTATCTGGTGCAATGTCTTGATGTTATTTGCTTTAATGATGAAGATAAATTGTTGTGTTATTATGTAATGAACGGTCATGGTAGATGAATTTTTTTTCTTTCCATTATCTTATTACATATGTGATTTCTTTCTGATAGTTAGTTTCCCAGACAGTAATTGGATGCTCACATGGTTAATGTATTAGTACTAGGCCTGTGGTATAGAGTAATTGTCTGCATGTTGAGCAACGGGTTATCCCAAGATTAACCTCTTCCTAGTAGTTAAAAGTCAATCATGTTGTTTGTCAAGTTGGTTTATACTGGCTTTCATCTCTCATATCAGCCCCACCCAAGAGAAAACACAGAAGAAAACAATCCTAACTAAAGGAAGAGCCTTCACAAGAAAACACAAAAGCCCATCGATAAATTCGTTGGATCGCAAGATCTTAAGAACCATTCCATTTCAAATGTTGCATAGTCTAATTGGGCCTCAATGGCGGGTTTGGTTCCTACTGTTGAGTCAAGGGATTTAGGACCCATCATCAGAATTAGCGCTAGAAGGAGGGCCAAGAATGAATGGTTGAATATATATTTTATCTATCATTTCAAACAACCTACAGATTCGTAACAGGCCACATGCATGGCTAGTCCATCACAGGACAGCCCACACATGTTGAGTATTCCCAAAATAGAAAACTCACCCCAACCTGAGGAAGAACCTTTTCACCCTGAAATACCTTACGCCCTTTGTCATGAGGAAGTGGATATTTTCAGGAGAATCACTAGAGCCTACGCCCGTCATAATGGTGTGTTGTCCTTAGCTCCCATCCTCCATCGAAGAAAAAAACAAAGAAGACCAGTGGTCAGTGCCCTCGACGAGGTTTTCGTACACTTCGTAGAAGACTTAATATATTTCATGATTACCTAAATCCAAGAACCTATTGATATGATACTCGAAACGCCAACCAATGACATCTCTGAGCCAAAAAACTTTTCGGAAGAAGAAGAGTTCGAATCGGATTCCAAAGATATGGAAGGTAATAACAACCATGAGGAAGAAGGAGAAATCTTGCTTCAGAACAACCAGCCCTGGCTGGCCGGAAACGCCGTGGTCATCCTCAGACGATTACATAATCTTCCCCGACACCTGAAGAAGTTGCTTCCCAAGTACGACCGCAACACTTCAGGTTTACCTCCAGATCACATAAAGAAGTTCATACTCGCGATTAGATTCATGAATGTCCAGCATGAAGACGTAGTCTGCATAATTTTCCCCTACACGTTTGAAAATTCATCTTCCATGTGGTATTTTAATTTGCCAGTATGATCGATAACCAGCTGGACTAAGTTCTAGAAAGACTTTCTAGATAAGTTTACAAAAGAAACTACCACGGGAGCCCTGATGGCTCAGTTGTTCGCAACCACCATGAGTCCGAAAGAGAGGGTCAAAGATTTCAATTAGAAATTCATGACCATCTTAAACAAATTCTAGCCCGTGGCGAAACCAACTCAATAATTACAAATCAAGGTTTACACCAACACGCTCCCGGCTTCTATTTCTATGTTTGTAAAAAGAGACGCTAAGCAAACCCTGGAGGAAAATTTTGAAGAGGCCAAACGATATAATTCCAGATGAAAGTATGTAAAGAAGGCCATGCCTCTCTAGTAAAGAAACAAACCCAGCACCCTCCCAGGAGAGGACTTCTTCTGACTAGACCGCCGGGAAAACTGGTTGAACAAATTCCCGACAAAGGCAATGTAGATATAGAAGATCTACAATGCGTGGTTAAGAAATTATCAAACGAAATCATAACATGAAAAGAAATGCAGGAGAGGGAAACCAAGGCCAAAGGCCCTATAAGCCTTTCTTTAAAACAAACCCACCTTTCAAAGTAATTGAACCTCCCCCAGCTAACTTAAATATTGATCTAGGGAATGTTGCATCTGATTCTTTTCATACTTATCATCAGGAGAACCACTCTGAAAGAGACTTCCCTCAATGAGTCCACGGCATGAATTTAATGGCCAATTGTTTTCTAGACGAAGTCTCCCTGACCGAACAACCAAGCAGTTTGGCCATGAATATTGCTGACCAGGAAGAAGTTGACCCACCATGAGCCACAACCATGCTGATATGGGATCTTGACCTGATCATGCCTTCCGACGATTTTTTTGAGTCTCGGGAACAACCCGTGGAAGTTTCAGTGATACAGACTCATAGTAAGGGCCCACCCAACTCGAAAGATACCTATGCCACCCGAGCCTCACAAAGTAAGTTAAATCCTGACCACCCAAAAACATATTTCGCTCTCGGTAAAAATATTATAAGAATTCATACCCAGGAGTCGCCCAAACTAGATTAAAATGTGGTCGAAGATTTGAAGAGGCTAAAGGCCAATATTTTAGTTATGGATATATGTAGGATTCCTCAGCAGAAAGACTTTCTATTGTAGGCCTTGAACTCTGCAAAAAACCTGACGACCGGCGATGGCCCAGGAATAATTTTGACTCACACAGATCTGGTGGGAAAACCAACTATGAATACCTATTCGAGACATAGAAATGAGAAACCGTTTGTTCCCCCATTCCTCCTAACGTTTGAAATATTCAATAGGAACCTTCACAACTGTCTGGTAGATTTTGGAGCATCCTCCAATGTCATGCCCTTGTCTGTTTGCAAGAAATTGAATGTCGTTCCTCTCAAGAGTGATAAACATGTCATACAACTGGACAAGACCGAAGTCAAGGTCATAGGAGAACTCAAAGGCGTGATGATCAGAATATCGACACACCCCGCATTTTTGCAAGTGATCGACATTATTGTAGTAGATATCCCAAAGGCATATGGGCTATTACTGAGCCGATATTGGTCTAAAAAGATAAACAGATACTTCAGTACAGACTGGGCACACCTTTGGCTACCACTGAAGGGATACAAGAACATGATCAGAATCAACAAGGAGATATATCTAAAACATATAGTCACTGATTTAGATACCCCTAATGAGCCCTCGTCCATAGATTTTCCCATACTGGGAAATTATTCCTGCGAATCCTACTTTGGAAACTTCGCCCCCCTCTTATCTGATGTTCCTCTTACCCAAAACTATGAATTGATTTTCCAAGATAAATCGTCGATACCGACATGAGACACTCTCTTCTGCCAAAACCCGACACTAGAGCTTGCGAAACAAGAGGTCAAGGAGAAAGAAACTAATAAGGGAAATGGAAATAGTGATTCCCATTCACAAATTTGGACCCTTTATTTTGATGGATCTAAATCTCAAGAAGGGTCTGGAGCATGATGCATCCTCATCGATCCTATTGGTAAACATCATTTCTTGTCCTGTAGGCTAGAATTCGAATGTACCAACAACACTGCCAAATATGAAGCTCTGGTACAAGGATTAAGGAAAGCCATAGATTTGGATATCAAAGAATTGAAAGTTTTTGGGGACTTTGAAATTATTGTTAGACAAGTAAGAAATACCATACATTGCAATTCTCCTCATCTGAAGAACTATCAGCAGGAGGTGCATAGGTTAATAGAACACTTTGAGGCTTTTGATATCACTACGATCCTCAGAACAAAGATTATTCTTGCTGACTCCTTGGCCACAAACGCTTCCAGGCTATCGCCTTTAGAAGATTATAAAGCCTCTCGATTCACTGTGGAACTTCTCTACAAACTATCGATACCTAATAGCATTTCCAATTGGAAAGTCTTCGAAGGAGATGAACAAATCATAATCATATTGAATAACCAATATAATTTCAAAGATATCGCTATCGATGATGAAGAATTCCAAGAGTTGTCCATGGAAACCGATCTTCGGATGGGACAACCTTTGAATAAATTAAAGGGTCATATGATCCCGAAAGGGATAGCTAATCTAGAAACTCTGTTTGATATGAAAGAGCAGTTTAAGGGACCCAAAAACGCAAAGACTGGTAGCTCTTGTCCCCTGCATGAAACTATAAATCTCGGAACCCCAGAGAGTCCAAAGATTGTGAATCTGGGCAAGACCATATCTAAGGAAGAACATAAAGCTTACCTCAAATTATTCAGACAATACCAGGATGTCTTCGTGTGGTCCTATAGGTATTTGAAAACATATGATACCCACATCATTCAACACACCATCCCTTTAAAACTGGGAGTGAAACCTTTCCAACAGAAGCTTCGAAAGTATCACCCATCCCTGTAACCTCTTATGTATCAGTAGTTAAAGAATCTTTTAGATGCCAAGATCATTTTTTAGGTTAGGCATTCCGCTTGGGTAGCGAACCTTGTTCCGGTGACAAAAAAGTCAGGACAGTTCTGCCTATGCATAGATTTTAGGAACCTCAACATGGCTTCAGAAAAGGACAATTACCGAGTCCCGCCGATGGAACAACTCCTACAGACCATGTCGGGCTCAGAGAAATTCTCTCTACTAGACGGTTTCTCAGGATACAACCAAGTCCTTGTTTCAGAGGAAGATCGTTTAAAATCAACTTTCCAAACCAAATAGGGAACCTTCACTTACAAGCGCATGCCTTTAGGGTTAATTAACGCAGGATAAACCTTCCAAATACCCATGGACGTAGCTCTCCAGGGATTAATCAATAAATGTGTGGTAGTGTATCTAGACGACGTGACAGTGTATTCAAAGAATAGAGAAGAACACATCCAACATTTAACTAAGATTTTTGAGAGGTGTAGGAAATACGGTATATCCTTAAACCATAAGAAAAATATCTTCAGTGTCGAGGAAGGTAAGCTGTTAGGTCACATCATATCTCAAGAAGGGATTCGCATAGACTCGGAAAGGATTAAATCCATAGCTCAACTTCCCTTACCTCATAACAAGAAAGCTATGCAGTCCTTTTTCGGGAAAATCAATTTTGTGAGGAAGTTCACTCCCAACTTCGCTTAAATCATCAAACCCTTGCAAAAGATGATTCGCAAAGATGTCGAATTTAAGTGGGATGATGAGAGAAAATATGCCTTCAACAACATCAAGGCTACCATTTCTCGGGCCCCGGTGTTGCGAAGTCCTAATTTCGATAGAGATTTTTCCCTTTATACTTTCGCCTCCGATCAATCGATAGATGCAGTCTTGACTCAAAAGGATGATGACAACAACGAAGCCCCAATTTCATTTATGAGTACTAATATTCAAGGAGCTGAGCTCAATTATACTACTGTAGACAAACAGGCCTATGTGGTTTATAAGGCAGTAAAACATTTCAGGTTTTACATCCTCAAGAATCACACTAAAGTAATTGTGCCACACCCTACAGTTCGATCCTTATTTACCCAACAAGAAATGGGGGAAATAAGAGGGAATTGGATGGTGGTGGTCCAGGAATTTGATCTGGATATAAAACTTGCAAAACTAGTAAAAGGGAAAGGGTTGTGCAAGCTTGCAGCCAAAGCTGAGGATAAAGTAAATGAACATCTCAGATGGGAGAATGAAATGGAACTGTGGTGTGGTGAAGTAGCATACATCTCCCCAGGAAAATACTCCTAGTATAAATATTTAACTTATCTCCTACATCAAGGGATTTGTCCTGAAAACCTCAACCCTAGAGAAAGGAGAGCCCTGAGATTAAAATCTGCATAATATCGTCTTATAAATTCGGTCCTCTTTCGGGTCAATTACGATGGGGTACTATTAAGATGTCTCGAACGAGAAGATGTAGACACAGTCCTGAATGAACTCCATGATGGCCCCACCGGGGGACATTTTATAGGAACACTATAGCTCATAAGATTCTGAGAGCCGGCTATTATTATCCCACCTTGTTCAAGGACGCCCATACTTATGCTAGAAACTGTAAGACTTTTCAAATAAGCGCTGGAAAGGAGAAAAAAGTGGCGGCCCCACTCCAACCAGTTACTGTCTATCGACCTTTCGAGCAGTGGGGGTTGGATATCATAGGATAGATCACACCTAGCTCCTTGAAATTGCACAAGTACATTCTTACTTCCACCGACTATTTCACGAAATGGGTAGAGGACATTCCTCTAAATCATGTAAATGAGAAGGTAGTGATCTAATTCATAGAACAACAACTGATCACGAGGTTCGGTGTCGCTTCTATTCTAGTCTTTGATAACGTTTCTTACTTTTCTTCCACCCTATTGACGGAGTCTGCTCTGGACAAAGGAATTGTAATTAGGTACTCTACAAATTACTATCCTCAAGGAAATGGTGTGGCTGAATCAACTAATAAAAACCTGGTAAGGATATTAAAGAAGACGGTTACGGATAATCAAATAAATTGGCATAATCTTCTCTATAATTCTCTATGGGCTGATAGGGTCACACCCAAGGAAGCAATAGGGAACTCCCCATACTTTTTGGTCTATGGGAAAGAAGCCATCCTCCCAAATGGACTCTATTTTTCGTCTCTTCAATTGGCCCAAGATTCCAACGAAGAACCCTCATCGGCCATGCAACAAAGGATTAACAATTTGCTCATACTGGAAGAAGAGAGAGAAAAGGCTAATTCAAAATTCCTATCTCACCAACAGATAGTGAAAAGATGGTTCGATAATCATAAGGCTAAAGAAAAGAATTTTGAAGTAGGAGACTTAGTCCTGAAGTGGGACAGAGAAAATGAACCTAAAGGGAAACATTCTAAGTTTCAGAGTCTATGGCTTGGACCTTTCCAGGTAGCTGAGGAAATCGAGGCAGGCACTTATCGATTATAGAGTCTGAGGGGAGAACCTGATGCCCTCCCAGTAAATGGCCAAGCCCTAAAATAATACTTCCAGTAAATTAAAAATAATAATAATATATATGTGTGTGTGTGTGTGTTTTACGTTCTTTGTTGAATGTCTTCACAATTGCGTGAGTACGTCTTTTGTTGTTTCTCTTCTTCCTATCTTTCTTTTCTTTTGAAGGTATGTCTGGTAACATGATGGTTGGTCTTAAGGTCATGAAACGTAGCAAACTTTGTTCCTAACTCATCGCTCACTCACAAACACTAGAAACACTGGAAAACTTGGGGTTACTTTGAGGAATCCTCTATCCAACCGAAGCAATTGAACGGCTTCAAAGAAATGTCAGAAATTTCTACTTTGTGGTTCAGTTAGACCTCAAGGAAAAGAAGGAAAGCCAAAAAGGACTACATAAACCCATAAACAGAGCTAGTGAATCATCCACTTTAACTCTCTCACCTAGCTAATAAACAGACATCTGTCTCTCCTACTCACTTAGTGCATCATGCTGAAATGAAATTGATATTATCAAAAGAGTGAATAGTAGCAGAGGGTATGAAGATATCTCCTCCGGGGCTATTGATGCTCGCTGGTAGCAGAGCAAGGTATGTGATGTCGGGGTGACTCCGTCGGGGCTATGGACGCTCACTAGCAGCGGAGTGACACCGAAGTAGGGGAGTAGAGGTAATTAAAGGCCTCGTGCCGATGAATACTTTGCTAAAACTTTGTAAAAAAGGAGGCTTGAGTTAGGGTCAAAGGAAAATAAGGAGGAATGAGGTTAAAACCCCACAGGCAGACCCGGAAGCATCAACCAAAGGACGTCAGATGAAAAGGTTAAGAGGTTCTGATTTAAGACCAGTTCAGATTCTCCATCAGTTTCTGTATCAACCGAGCCTTGGAGGAGGAACAAAGATTCTGCTTTCACCCAGTGAATCATCATTTTTTAAGCACTCAACACACCCTAAAATTCTGTGTCCATGTTTCACTTTTGGGTACCACTTGATCCTTTTCATTGTTTGTTTTTCCTTCAGTATGAAATTGATACCTGCATCATTTTTCATGTTTCATGTTTGATTTTTTCTAAAGTTTGCTTGAACATACAACAAAGAATCATCTTAACCATTAAAGGGTACTTAAAAACTACTTAAGGAATCAACGAACTGTTGGTCACTATAATTGCTTAATTAATTTTAAACAACTAAGTGGAACATAAATTATCAACCCAGGGAAGTCTTTTATTTCAAAGATAACCACGCACTATATATGCTCAATTCCAAAAGCAACTTAGTGTTGTAGTAAAGAAACTTATACTAATCTTACTTGCTCAAACAAATTGAAGTTCTGTATTA
>ML816123.1:308198-349499 GCA_009831015.1 Picea engelmannii | reverse complement strand
GCCTCAAAGTGTTCTATTAACCTATGCACCTCCTGCTGATAGTTCTTCAGATGAGGAGAATTGCAATGTATGGTATTTCTTACTTGTCTAACAATAATTTCAAAGTCCCCAAAAACTTTCAATTCTTTGATATCCAAATCTATGGCTTTCCTTAATCCTTGTACCAGAGCTTCATATTTGGCAGTGTTGTTGGTACATTCGAATTCTAGCCTACAGGACAAGAAATGATGTTTACCAATAGGATCGATGAGGATGCATCATGCTCCAGACCCTTCTTGAGATTTAGATCCATCAAAATAAAGGGTCCAAATTTGTGAATGGGAATCACTATTTCCATTTCCCTTATTAGTTTCTTTCTCCTTGACCTCTTGTTTCGCAAGCTCTAGTGTCGGGTTTTGGCAGAAGAGAGTGTCTCATGTCGGTATCGACGATTTATCTTGGAAAATCAATTCATAGTTTTGGGTAAGAGGAACATCAGATAAGAGGGGGGCGAAGTTTCCAAAGTAGGATTCGCAGGAATAATTTCCCAGTATGGGAAAATCTATGGACGAGGGCTCATTAGGGGTATCTAAATCAGTGACTATATGTTTTAGATATATCTCCTTGTTGATTCTGATCATGTTCTTGTATCCCTTCAGTGGTAGCCAAAGGTGTGCCCAGTCTGTACTGAAGTATCTGTTTATCTTTTTAGACCAATATCGGCTCAGTAATAGCCCATATGCCTTTGGGATATCTACTACAATAATGTCGATCACTTGCAAAAATGCGGGGTGTGTCGATATTCTGATCATCACGCCTTTGAGTTCTCCTATGACCTTGACTTCGGTCTTGTCCAGTTGTATGACATGTTTATCACTCTTGAGAGGAACGACATTCAATTTCTTGCAAACAGACAAGGGCATGACATTGGAGGATGCTCCAAAATCTACCAGACAGTTGTGAAGGTTCCTATTGAATATTTCAAACGTTAGGAGGAATGGGGGAACAAACGGTTTCTCATTTCTATGTCTCGAATAGGTATTCATAGTTGGTTTTCCCACCAGATCTGTGTGAGTCAAAATTATTCCTGGGCCATCGCCGGTCGTCAGGTTTTTTGCAGAGTTCAAGGCCTACAATAGAAAGTCTTTCTGCTGAGGAATCCTACATATATCCATAACTAAAATATTGGCCTTTAGCCTCTTCAAATCTTCGACCACATTTTAATCTAGTTTGGGCGACTCCTGGGTATGAATTCTTATAATATTTTTACCGAGAGCGAAATATGTTTTTGGGTGGTCAGGATTTAACTTACTTTGTGAGGCTCGGGTGGCATAGGTATCTTTCGAGTTGGGTGGGCCCTTACTATGAGTCTGTATCACTGAAACTTCCACGGGTTGTTCCCGAGACTCAAAAAAATCGTCGGAAGGCATGATCAGGTCAAGATCCCATATCAGCATGGTTGTGGCTCATGGTGGGTCAACTTCTTCCTGGTCAGCAATATTCATGGCCAAACTGCTTGGTTGTTCGGTCAGGGAGACTTCGTCTAGAAAACAATTGGCCATTAAATTCATGCCGTGGACTCATTGAGGGAAGTCTCTTTCAGAGTGGTTCTCCTGATGATAAGTATGAAAAGAATCAGATGCAACATTCCCTAGATCAATATTTAAGTTAGCTGGGGGAGGTTCAATTACTTTGAAAGGTGGGTTTGTTTTAAAGAAAGGCTTATAGGGCCTTTGGCCTTGGTTTCCCTCTCCTGCATTTCTTTTCATGTTATGATTTCGTTTGATAATTTCTTAACCACGCATTGTAGATCTTCTATATCTACATTGCCTTTGTCGGGAATTTGTTCAACCAGTTTTCCCGGCGGTCTAGTCAGAAGAAGTCCTCTCCTGGGAGGGTGCTGGGTTTGTTTCTTTACTAGAGAGGCATGGCCTTCTTTACATACTTTCATCTGGAATTATATCGTTTGGCCTCTTCAAAATTTTCCTCCAGGGTTTGCTTAGCGTCTCTTTTTACAAACATAGAAATAGAAGCCGGGAGCGTGTTGGTGTAAACCTTGATTTGTAATTATTGAGTTGGTTTCGCCACGGGCTAGAATTTGTTTAAGATGGTCATGAATTTCTAATTGAAATCTTTGACCCTCTCTTTCGGACTCATGGTGGTTGCGAACAACTGAGCCATCAGGGCTCCCGTGGTAGTTTCTTTTGTAAACTTATCTAGAAAGTCTTTCTAGAACTTAGTCCAGCTGGTTATCGATCATACTGGCAAATTAAAATACCACATGGAAGATGAATTTTCAAACGTGTAGGGGAAAATTATGCAGACTACGTCTTCATGCTGGACATTCATGAATCTAATCGCGAGTATGAACTTCTTTATGTGATCTGGAGGTAAACCTGAAGTGTTGCGGTCGTACTTGGGAAGCAACTTCTTCAGGTGTCGGGGAAGATTATGTAATCGTCTGAGGATGACCACGGCGTTTCCGGCCAGCCAGGGCTGGTTGTTCTGAAGCAAGATTTCTCCTTCTTCCTCATGGTTGTTATTACCTTCCATATCTTTGGAATCCGATTCGAACTCTTCTTCTTCCGAAAAGTTTTTTGGCTCAGAGATGTCATTGGTTGGCGTTTCGAGTATCATATCAATAGGTTCTTGGATTTAGGTAATCATGAAATATATTAAGTCTTCTACGAAGTGTACGAAAACCTCGTCGAGGGCACTGACCACTGGTCTTCTTTGTTTTTTTCTTCGATGGAGGATGGGAGCTAAGGACAACACACCATTATGACGGGCGTAGGCTCTAGTGATTCTCCTGAAAATATCCACTTCCTCATGACAAAGGGCGTAAGGTATTTCAGGGTGAAAAGGTTCTTCCTCAGGTTGGGGTGAGTTTTCTATTTTGGGAATACTCAACATGTGTGGGCTGTCCTGTGATGGACTAGCCATGCATGTGGCCTGTTACGAATCTGTAGGTTGTTTGAAATGATAGATAAAATATATATTCAACCATTCATTCTTGGCCCTCCTTCTAGCGCTAATTCTGATGATGGGTCCTAAATCCCTTGACTCAACAGTAGGAACCAAACCCGCCATTGAGGCCCAATTAGACTATGCAACATTTGAAATGGAATGGTTCTTAAGATCTTGCGATCCAACGAATTTATCGATGGGCTTTTGTGTTTTCTTGTGAAGGCTCTTCCTTTAGTTAGGATTGTTTTCTTCTGTGTTTTCTCTTGGGTGGGGCTGATATGAGAGATGAAAGCCAGTATAAACCAACTTGACAAACAACATGATTGACTTTTAACTACTAGGAAGAGGTTAATCTTGGGATAACCCGTTGCTCAACATGCAGACAATTACTCTATACCACAGGCCTAGTACTAATACATTAACCATGTGAGCATCCAATTACTGTCTGGGAAACTAACTATCAGAAAGAAATCACATATGTAATAAGATAATGGAAAGAAAAAAAATTCATCTACCATGACCGTTCATTACATAATAACACAACAATTTATCTTCATCATTAAAGCAAATAACATCAAGACATTGCACCAGATAACTAGACATCAGAATTAATTTCTCTTACTCATTACTGCATCATTCATGAAACAGGATAGGAAGTAGTTCTTCTCCAAGTCCAATCACATGCATCAGATGAAAATAGTTTGTCTTTGGTCCAGAAGGACTTCTCAATTCATAGCAGTCTCAAAATAATTCTTAACAACCAACAAAAAGGAGTCTTACAACAACCATCAACCCTCTACTCATTGGCCGGTGTCTCTATTTATAATATAAAGTGTTAACTAAAACTAACGGCTAAGTGCATTTTAATCAAAACAAAAATCACCATGTGGCGTTATCTTCTAACAACTTCTTTAACAGTCATCCCGAGATACTTCTTGGAAAGGGTGACCTCTCTCGTATTCAGTCCAGCTGACAAACAATTCTTCACAAGTTTGGGCCCATGGAAATCTGTGTTGTTCCATCGAGGCTGCATATATTCCCTTGATGTCTACTGCATGCGCCCGATACTTCACTAAAATGGAGTTCAACTACTGTAGCATGGCCCAGGCTCTGATCAGATGTTCTGCAAATTGTTGTACTTTCCCTGGTCTCACATCGGCTATCTTTGCGGACTCTTCGGTCCATAACGAATCTTGTTCAGCATGCAGCTTGACCACGTCCCTCAGGTTGATGAATTTATCGAGGGTGCCAAACTCGGGGAGCTTGGCATCCTTCATCTCTCTGTTGAATCTGCTTCGGTGTTTCTTTTGGGTTCATCGGCAAGATCACTGAGCAAGAATTGTTCGGTAATTGGGGAATCATTCTTGCAATTAGGGTTCAGATAGTTTAGTGATCAAGCAATGTGATATAAGGTACCAAAAAACATAATGGACTGGTGCGTACCTGTGGAGCTCGTTAGTCTCGATCGTTTAATACTTATGTGAACCCAATTGCTCCTTTGAATGACATGTGATGTCTTTTATCCACGTTGTCGCTCCTCTTCATGTTAAATGAGTCATGTCAGCGTGCCATAGCGTGGCAAATCAAGTACGGTGGATATGAATGTTGGTTCCGTCATAGTAGTCGCTCGACCTTTGGGGATGGGAAAAGAAACCAGAGTTGAGCGTGCGCGTGTATTCTCCCAAAAGGTCAGGTACCATAGTAAGGAATTCGTCAAATGCCTCCAGAATACGTATCACCAAGTGTGTCAACTATCATTCATCAATAATTGAAGCTGGGGAGTTTAAAGATATTGGAATGATCATACTACACATCCCCTGCAACTCCGATCGACAGTGTTTTATGCGTTCTGGATTACATCCGATGAGAAGATGGAATGTGTTAAGTCTTCAAGACAGCCTGTTGCGAGGCGTGAGTGTTCTTTTGGCACTCTCTGGTTTTCTCCTTTGTTTCGCTATAAATTCTAGGAGTTCTGTGGGGAATGCCACGCATAAGTCGAGTTTATACCTCTGTAACATTGGTCTTGCGAGTTTATTCAGGCGCAACTCGGTGTAGTGGTCCTTTATCATCTGTAGACATCCAAGACACTACATTGTTTCACTATGGGATCCCCTTTGAACAAGACACGGGGTCTGCAAGGTAGCTGGAGTTCCAGGTCCGAGCCCCAATGTGCTTGGGACTCTTTCTTATTGACTTCCAGTGTCCTTGAAGCTTCGATAAGAGGTACAGGATTTTTCTTGGAGAGGGTGTCAATGCCTCTAGTGGAAGTCGGGGTGGAGAGAAGTGCACCTGAAAGAGGTATGCTTGGGGTCGCACCCCCACAAGAGCTGACACCATGGAGAAGGGGGCACCTAGGAAAGATATAGGAGAAAGGGAGAAGGATCGCCCCCCAGTTGAGCTAAGTGTACATCCCGTCGCTGAGGGGTCTATGATGCTTACTAACTGGTTGGGGCCTGTGGGGACTACCAGTAAAGGAAGTGGGAGACGAAAGGGGAGGGATAAAGCACTGGTTTCTCCCGTCAAGAGTTCCATCAAGTAGTTAGAGCGGGCCCAACTTGCCATAGCTGAAATCTACTAAGAAAATAGAGAGTTGTGGAGCTAGTTGGCGGCGAAGAACCAGGAGGTGTTAGCATTGTAGGGTCGTGGAGGAAGCACAGTTCAGATCCAAAGTCAGCTTCGAGAAGCTCAAGACATAATTGTGCAGTTGCCCGAGGCGTAGAGGATATCAGTGAAAGAGGAAAAGGAAACGTTACAGGGTGTGAGAAGTAGTCCGAGAGAGGATGCGGGCATAGGAGATGCATAGTGGGAAAACCCTCACCTTGCATTCCTCGAAGTGATGCTTAACATTTCTTCTCTTTTTTCATAAGGGTTTTATACTCTCACTGTGACCGGGTCGACCAGTAAAGACTCCGACGATATCTATTTGTATGTGTCCCAAGTTTAGCGGGAAAACTTTTTAATTATATGAAAGTTTAGCGTCTTGAATGTATCTCGTTCCCTTTTGGATGTAAATTAACTGTGTTCTTTATCTGAGTTTTTCACGCAAATTATGGGATTTTATAATTGTTATTATTGCATTGTAAATTTGTTGATATGCTCCCTTTAAAACTTCTGATATCGATTGATGATGACATGGCATTATTAACCCTGGGTTATTTAATGTATTTGAACATAAAATTTATCATTCAGAAGGTTGGTAAGGATTACGCTTAGGGACTCTACTCACGTCGAAAGCACTGAAGGAAAAAGACATTGTGACTGCCTATACTTGGGTGGCATCCGGGATTGGCATTTTAAAATGTAAAATTAATGTGTATTTTATTCTGTAAATCCCTGACGCCGAAATCACGTCGGGTGTCGGCGATCGACGATACCGCTCCTCTCCTTGCGCGACGCTTACTTTTGGTTTTCCTGTCGAATCCGAACGGATCGGTCTTCGGCGATACCCCTGCCAAATTTCAATTGAAAAAAGAAAGACTTTCATCTGCCGACGTCGATGAAGATCAAAGCTCGGTTATTTAAAACTTCTCAAACGATTTTCGCCACCTTTAATCTTTACCAATGTCGAACTCCTAAGCGCTTTGGGGAGAGCTTTTGTTTGCCAATTCCTTAAGTAGTTGTTAAGTACCCTTTAATGGTTAAGATGATTCTTTGTTGTATGTCAAGCAAACTTTAGAAAACATCAAACGTGAAACATGAAAAATGAGCACAAGTGTCAATTTCATACTGAAGGAAAAACAAATAGTGAAAAGGATCAAGTGGTACCCAAAAGTAAAAAATGGACATAGAATTTTAGGGTGTGTTGAGTGCTCAACAGAACCTTCGTGAATTTCACTTTTCCTCTTGTTTAAGCATCGTTGCACCCTATACACAAGCAACTTGGGACGACGCCGCAGTCCAGTTTTGTTACAGCATGCGACGATCAAGCATCGTCGCACCCCAAGAATAGAGTAGGGTGCGACGATCTCCTTTGACATAGTTTTTAAGGAAGAAAAGATAATCCACTTTTCTCATGGGGAAATCCTCTTTTAGTGTTTTCATAAAACATGGAAGAGAGTCATGTACATATCGTCAGTTGATCACTGGGGTGACCAAAATAATGTGTAACATAATTCCCCCCAAAGTATGAAGTTGGAACCTATGACAGCTGAAATACTTTGTAGAATGTGTGTGCCGAAAACAAGGATCACATTGGTCGGGAACCTACAAATAATCAAGAATTTGCATAATAATATACCATCTTCTAAGATAGGCATTCTCATACTCATAATACAAGTGACTCTAATCATAAGTGTCAATCTAGTCATGGCCACTAAACATACACTATAGATCCATGTCATCATGATTGAGCATAGCCACGAGAAATACACTATGGATCTATGCTCTTTAAGAATTTAAATTCAGACATAGCCATGATACATACACAATGGATCTATGTTTCAGTAAAAACTCATGAATACTCCATCGCAACCTAAACCAATATGGTGAGATCCAGGGTCTTCATTTCCATTGTCCGAAGTACGAATCTAGTCATGTGATTACAGGTGTCGAAGTCGAACATGGTAGAAACCACTTGATTACCTGTCTTTAATGAAAACCATTAACAAGTGTGAGGGAAATCATGTTAGGGACCCCTCACGTAGGTAGAATAATATATTTCCATGTAATAAAGGTCAATATTAATCAGGCCTAGAAAAAAGGAGGAATAAGTCCAATGTAAGAAGACCTAATAGAATCTTACGCTTCTAGAAGGATCTTCCTCTAGATGGTTCTTTTGATAGACATATTTAGTATAAATAGGAGTTGAGAGTATGATAACTCTTTTATTGGATATTATTGCAATAGAGCTCTGCTTTGCTGGAGGTTTCCCCCTCGAAGAGGCAAGTGAAAAATTCTCTGAGTAATCAAAGTGTTCTTTCTGGTATTATTCTGGCATCATTTTGGTATTATTGTGGTGTTGTTCTGGTTATATTGTTGTTCATCTGCCATTTATAGCTATTTATTTTTGTTCTGCATACTTTTTATATCTACAATATTACAAGTGGTATCATAGCACTTTCCTTGGCAGGAAATTGTGGGTTAATTTTTTTTTCAGGGTAGAGACGTATTCTGATGTCTTTAAGCTACATAGATCTATCGTTACATGCATAAACCCAAGGTCAGGGATTCATACATGCAAGAAATACAAGTGGTACTTAAGAACACATATGTTGGCCACCCTTATAACCCCTGCTGGTACCCCTTTGAGTGGTAGCGTATCAGACAACACCTATATACGGATCGACCTAGATCTCCTAAATCCCTCCATAGATAAATCGATCAGTCATCTCACTGCTATAGTGTTACCGATAACAACACTTGGGAAGATACTCTCTAGTACCTAGGTAGTTGGGTAGTACGCCTAAGGGTAGGGTCTAGCCTCCTTAGTTGGTGCCCTGAGATATTGGGTCGACTAGTACTGTTGGACCTTGCACGTATATCAGAGAGTTATAGCACAAGGAAAACCCTTGTCTGTATAACCCTTGAATACCTAACCCTTGGGACAAAAACAAAAACATAACAGACAAGATCTATTGCGACACACCTGCGTCTCATGCATTTGAGTTGCGAAATTTCTACACATTTCTTCCTGTTAAGCATTTGGGTATTTCATCACTGCAGTATTCTTCATATCGGAGTATAACTCCGCAAGAGTAAAAAAAAAAGTCTAGATCCTGTTGGAACCATTATTTGAGACCTATTCCATTGGATTTATCTCTTCTCCCTTACCGCAGTCATACCTATCATTTTTCAAAAAAAAAAAAATCTTGTGGACCTGGTCCCCTTCCAACACCCTTATTTTGGATTTATCCCATTGGATTCAATACATCACCCTGATCGTTGGGATACACTTCACTCATAACCCATTTTCTTTATGGTCCCCCCACCCCTTTTTGTGTTCCCTCGTCATCATGGCCCATACCCATAGCCAAGACTTGGAAGCTCACTTCACTACCTTGCACTCTAATTTCATAGAAACCCAACAAGAAGTGCAACAATTGAGTGCCAATATTGCCACCATCAATCAAAATATGCATTCCTCCATCGCTGCCTCAATTGTAGAACTCAAAGAAGAGATCAAACAAGACAATACTACCCAACTTGAATCTATCACTACGATGATCTGCACCAATCTACATATCCCTGTAGATCTTCCCGTATTTGACCCACCTTTGCATACCGAAGGTGAAACTTCCTCTCATTCCGAGAATTTTCAGCCCCATCACTTTCAGCGTGACCTACGCCTTCCATGTGTGGATGTGAAAAAATTTGATGGATAGGATCCCACTGGCTGGGTAACTAAAATGGAACATTATTTCTCTTGGTATGACATTACGGATGAGTTAGCTAAACTCTAGTATGGTGTTCTCCATCTAGATCAAGAATGTTGGTAATGGAGAAAAAACTCCCGCCAAGGGTATGTGGCTTGAACACACTTTGTGCTAGAGGTTTATGAACACTTTGACACTGGCACCAACCATTTAGGCTGCTTGACAAATTTGAAACAATATGGCACCATGGAAGACTTTATAGCTTCTTTTGAGAGTATGGCTTTTCATACAGAGGGCATGTCTGATGCTTTTTACCGAGAATATTTATCATTGGCCTCAAGGATAAGATTCGTGCTCATGTCCTCATGGCTCAGCCTCAGACTTGGGTGGGCGCTACTAAAAGAGATAAGGAAGCACAACATGTTGTCTCTTCTCAAAACAAAAAACCCTCCTTTATTCCTCGCACTAAACTAGTAACTCCCACTCCTCCTTCTACTCCACTAAAGATCTAGAAATTGACCAGGGACAAAATAGTTGAATGCTAAATCAAAGACATTTATTATAATTGTGATGACAAATATTTTCTGGGACACAATTGTAAGGGACAAAATATTTTTATGGCCATCTCAGAGGATGTTTTGGAAGAGGATGTTGAGGCTCCCCTTGTGTCTATGTCACTTGAACCCACTGACATAAACCCTCCCTCTGACCCTCCCAAAGTAGAGCTAGTCATTTCCCTAAATTATCTCACTGGCTTCTCTGCTCCCCAAACCCTCAAGCTAATTGGTTACATCAAGCATAGGAAGGTCATCATTCTTGTTGATAGTGGAAGCACCCATAATTTTATTCATTGCTGCATTGCCCAAGAAACTAATTGGTATATCGTGCAGTCAATAATTTCCAAATCATGATTGCCAATGGTGGGTCCATGAAATGTGGAGGGCGTTTTGAAAATGTGCATCTCCAAATTGGTGACTACCACCTGAAATATCATATGTTTTCTATCGACATGGGTGGTTGTGACATTGTTTTGGGTCAGAATGGATAAGGAATTTGGGTCCCATTCTCATGGATTTTAAGGAATTAACCATGCAATTCCACTAGGAGGGCCAACAATATAAATTACAAGGAATGATCGTTGATTCCCAGGAGATCATTATTTCCCATCGCATGGAAAAGATGCTAAAAAAGGGTCATTCTTGTATTATTTTACAACTCCATGCCATACAAGCAACTGAGACACCCTCTGTGTTGCAGGACCTCCAAGCCATCCTCTCTAAACATCAAGTGGTTTTTTCCACTTCCGAGGGACCCCCTCCTTCCCATGGTGTTCATGATCATTCCATTCCCCTTGTCCCAAGCAACCTTCCTCCCAATATTCGTTTGTATCGTCACCCCTTTTCCCAAAAAAATGAAATTGAGAAAATGGTTCAAGAACTACTTAACGCAGGTGTTATCCGCCCTAGTACAAGCCCCTACTCTTCTCATGTGGTCATGGTCCTTAATAAATAAGGTTCTTGGCACATGCTTCCTAACTTCCGCTCCCTCAACAAACTCACCATTAAAGACAAATTTCCCATTCCTGTCATTGATGACCTCTTGGATGAATTAAGTGGTGCCCAGTTCTTTACTAAACTTGATCTTCGTTCTGGCTACCACCAAATCTTTATGAAAGAGGCGGACATTACTAAAAATTCCTTTAGAACTCATGAGGGCCAATATGAGTTTTTGGTCATGCCCTTTGGCTTGTGTAATGCTCCCTCCACTTTCCAGAGCCTCATGAATCATGCATTTCGTCCTTTTCTCCATCATTTTGTCTTAGTTTTCTTTGAAGATATCCTCATATACATAAAAACCCATGTTAGAAAAATAGGACCATGGAGAAATAAAATAAAACAAATGTGGAAAAAAAACACAGAAGATACATAATACAAGAGAGACACATATTTATGTGGTTCACCCAGTGTGGGCTACGTCCACCAGAGAAATTGTCAGGTCCGTCCTTTATTATTATCCAACAAATGAAGGGATACAACCTACAACAAAACCCATTGTAACTTCCTATTCTTTTTCTCACAGTCTCCTCTCTCAAGTTACAATATTTGGCATCATGCATAGCCGCAATACATTTCCCTCATAACAGAGGGTTGCCTTCTACGGCAAAAAACCCTAACATAATTTCTACTGTTAGATCTGTGACCTTATAATGAATGGTCCAGATTTACAATGAAATTACAATATACTTTTACAAGGAAATTTTTCCTTCGGGGGCTTCGCCCCGAACCCCTGCTGGGGGCCCGCTTGCCCCCAGATCCCCCAGTCGGGGGGATAGCCCCCCCCGGACCCCGTAGAGGAGGTACCCCCCCTCTACACTCCCCTGCGTGGAAGAGTGTACATACTTCTGGGGTGTAAATACTTCATGGGGTATAAACACGGCTGAAATTAAAAGACCTCTGAATCAGGAAGATAATCAGGCTCCACAACCAACAACCTAGACAACCCATCTTGATCATGTGGATCGAGTTATTCATCTATTCTCTCAACAATAACTTTTCATCAAACAATATAAATGTGCTTTTGGCACCTCGAAAGTCAAGTACTTGGGTCATATTGTTGGAAAGGCTAATGTCAAGGTGGATCCTAAAAAGATTAAAACTATGCAAGATTGGCCTCACCCAAAGACTCTCAAAATATTGCAGGGATTTATGGGTTTAACAGGTTATTATCACAAGTTTGTTAAGAGTTATGGAAAGATTGTGGCACCTCTCACTACAGTCCTTAAAATAATTTTTTCACTTGGACTCCAATAGTTTCTCAGGATTTTTAAACCTTGAAGATGGCCATGTGCACCACTCCAATCCCATCCCTTCCCGATTTCACAAAAAACTTTGTCTTGGAATGTGATGCTTCCGGGAAAGGAATTAGCATTGTCCTTATGCAAAAGGGTCGACCTTTGGCCTTTATCAAAAAACAATTGTCTGAGAGAAATTTGGGAAAATAAATCTATGAAAAGGAAATGTTGTCTATTCTGCATGTCGTGGATCTTTGGCGCCCTTATCTATTGGGGAAACACTTCCAAATTAAGACAGATCATAAAAGCCTCAAGTATTTCATGGAAAAACGCCTTTCCTCCCCCGAGAAACAAAAATGGGTGACTAGTCTCTTTGGATATGATTATGAGATCATTTACAAGAAAGGAAAAGACAATGTGGTTGTTGATGCACTTTCCAGAAAATATGAAGATGAAGGGTCCCTTTTTTCTCTCTCTTTCATTGTACTAGATTGGCTCCAAGTTGTTCGCCAAGAATGGCTACACGATCCCAAAAGTTCACATCTGATACAACAATTGCAGTTCAATTCTTCAGTTTCCCTAGGGTACTCTTGGCTCAATGATGAGGTTTGATACAAAGGTCGTTTGTATTTAAGTAAACAATCAAAACTTAAATCCACAGTACTTTCTGAGCTTCATGCTACACCCACAGTCGGGCACTCGGGGTTTACCAAAACCTATGACCAGGTTAAACGTTATTTTTTCTGGGAGGGTATGAAACAAAACGTTCGTAATTTTTTGGTTGAATGTGATGTGTGTCAACTCACCAAGGGAGAAACAGTCAAATCTCCTGGAACACTACAACCGCTTCCGATTACACCTTCTATTTGGTGGGATATCTCTATGGATTTTATTGTAGGCTTAACTAAATCAGGCAATAAATCATTCATCATGGTGGTAGTTGATCGTATTTCCAAGTATGCTCATTTATGTTCTCTTCAATACCCATTTACAACATCCACTGTGGATCAAATTTTCATGGATCAGGTCTTCAAGCTTGATGGCATGCCACATTCTATTTTTTCTGATCGCGATCCAACTTTTGGCAAGAACTGTTCAAACTACAAGGCACCCAATTGCATCTTAGTACAACTTATCATCCCCAGACTGATGGTCAAACTGAAGTTGTCAACAAATGTTTGGAAACATATTTGATTTGTTTTGCATCGGAAAGGCCAAATCTATGGGATCAATGGTTACCACTAGTTGAATGGTTGTACAACACTTTGTACCATACAACTACGTGTATGACTCCTTTTGAAGTGGTATATGGAAAAAATCCACCTTCAGTTCTCTCATATTTTCTAGGTGTCTCGTAGCTCTAGGTGGTTTACCCAACACTTATAGTTCGAGAGGCTATTCTCCATACCCTTAAAGAGAATTTGGTCATGGCCTAGAATCGCATGAAGCAACAAGAAAATCAAGGTCGCTCTGAATGTCAATTTTCAGAAGGGGATCAAGTGTTTCTTCGATTGCAATCTTACAAGAAAAATTCCCTCAAGGCTGACCATTGTCAGAAACTGGCGCCCAAATTTTATGGTCCTTATACTGTTCTCAAGTGTGTGGGACAGGTGGCCTATCAATTATCTTTTCCCATTCATTCTAAGATCCATCCTATTTTTCATGTTTCCTTCTTAAATAAGGTGCTTGGAACTAAGTTCCAAACTCAAACCAACCTTCCTGAGTTGGATGAAGAAAGCTCCATTTGGCTACAACCACAAGAATTTTTGGGCTAGCGTTAATTTCAACTGTGTTAGCAAACCATCAAGGAAATGTTAGTCCAGTGGAAAGATACAACTCCATCAGATGCCACTTGGGAACCAGCTACCATTCTGCAACAATTTCCCCATCTCAAGCCTTGAGGACAAGGTTGTTTTTAAGGGGGAGGACATGTTAGGGACCTAACCCCTCACGTAGGTAGAATAATATATTTCCATGTAGTAAAGGTCAATATTAATAAGGCCTAGAAATAAGGAAGAATAAGTCCAAATGTAAGAAGACCTAATAGAAACTTCCGCTTCTAGAAGGATATTCCTCTAGATGGTTCTTTTGATAGACATATTTAGTATAAATAGGAGTCAAGGGTATGAGAACTCTTGTCTTGGATATTATTGTAATAGAGCTCTGCTTTGCTATAGGTTTCCCCCTTGAAGAGGCAAGTGAACATTTCTCTCAGTAATCAAAGTGTTCTTTATGGTATTATTCTGGCATCATTTTGGTATTATTGTGGTGTTGTTCTGGTTATATTGTTGTTCATCTTCCATTTCTAGCTATTTATTTCTATTCTGCATACTTTTTATATCTGGAATATTACAAATCACCATTGATGTCAATGACTCACAAGGTACTCTAGTACAATCCAATGAATGTGAATGAATGAGTTGAAGTCAAACACTTGATGGAATCGTCCAATAAGGGGTCAATGATGTAAACCCAATGTTGAAAGAAAGGAGACCTGCCATTGAGGCATGCAGGTTCCAAGTTACTAAATGATTTCTAAGTCTTATTCCGGGATAATGAGTTGAATTCGACAGGAGAAGACTCGCCATAAAGGGGCCTTAATGTATCCCCCATCAATGACACGAAATATGTAACAGATTGAATTTGATTAGAGTATGAAGTGATTCAGAAATGACTCAGAGAAGGTCGACATAGATAAATTTTAAAGACTGCAGATGGTTGACTCGATAGAAGGCTTATTTAGGTTGGACTTCTCTTGAACATATGAAAAAAATGAAAATTGTCTTGGAAACATTGACTCAAGGAGGACCAAACATATGGACTTGTGGATGGTCAAACGAGAGACAAATGGATTTCCCAACCCGGATACAAAGATGAAGGGGGGTGTCATGTTCAAGAGCGACTTACTGCCACTAACACAGATACAAATATACATTTCTTTCCCAATTCCCCCCCACCATTTATGGCGAGTACCTCTTTATTTTTACACAAGATTGTAGAGGATAGCATATGCTTGTAAGTTAAGCTCATCCTTCGGATGAGTCCCCTAGAGTATTTTTAACGATCCCTAGGAAGGAGTGGTTCTGCCCCATATGGGCCTTTCGATGCTTGTTTTACAAGTCCAAAGAAAGAAAACTTAGGGGTTTTTCATGTTTAGAGAGTCTGAAAAACACTTAAAGAGAACTCCATAATGACATTTTTCGTAAGTTATTCTAAGGATACCGAAAAAGAGATAATCTACCGCTCATCAAATGTTTTCTTCAAATACTTTTACGAGGGTGAAAAGAACAAGGTCACTCGACTATATTTTCGTGTTTAGGGAGCTTGAAAATAGCTTAAAGGATACTTCGTAGGATTCATTTTTTTCATTACCAAAGTGATTTCCAAAAAGAAATAAAAGGTTACTCGATTGCATTCTCATGGTTTCACAAGCGTGAGAAATAATTAAGACTGTGCTCAGAGTTTTTCCAAAAAAACCCTAAAAGTATATGTACATAAGGAAAATACACAAAAACGACCAAAAAGGGAGGATCTATGTCAAACGTCCAGTCTTTAGAACTTTC
Source organism: Picea engelmannii (assembly GCA_009831015.1). Classification (NCBI taxonomy): domain Eukaryota; kingdom Viridiplantae; phylum Streptophyta; class Pinopsida; order Pinales; family Pinaceae; genus Picea; species Picea engelmannii. The sequence continues at coordinate 333,888 of ML816123.1, read as the reverse complement.
AATCTATAATAGAGACACTTTGAAAAGTTCATTAGGCTCAGGTTATAGGAAAAAACATTCAAAAAAATAATTTAATTTGTAATCAAAATGGTAAAAAGTGAATAAAATAAGTCAAAATAGCCCATTTACCATTTCATTTTGCAATTTCACCCAAATAGTGCCCAAAACCCTCATTTTCTGCCAAATTTCAAGTGACGATTCCAAAGCACCTGGTGAACCATTTCTCAAACTTATTCCATCAAAAAGGTATTCTCCTTCCCATTTCTCTTTTCATGGTTTAAATTTTCATTTTTAATGGTTTAATTTTTATTTATGGTTGATTTTTTAGGAGTCATTGCGCTTTGAGATCGTCGCAAGATCAAGATATCATGAACTGCGACAATCCCAAATCGTTGTAGGGTATTCACAACCATGGTGCGATGATGTCGCTCTGTGTAAAAGAGAGCCCCTGCGACGACCACAACTCAATTTTCTAAAAAATAAAATGAGTCAGGAAAACTTCCAACATTTGGATTTTGATGAATCTAATCATCCTTTGATGTTTTTTGGCAGATTTTCCTCAGTAATCATGCTTGAGTGGAGGGAACGTGAGCACAAGGAAGAATACTACTTTTCCAGGAATGACCCGTGCACTGTCATGGCATTCCGGGAGTGTGGTTTGCTCAATTTTTTCAATGTTCAGGGCATGAGAACCCAATTGATTATATTGGAGTACCTAGTCCACATGTGGGATGTCAATGAACAAGCCTTTCATGTGGGTGTGCATACACTTACCTTGGATATAGATGACATTTAATTTTTGATGGGGTTATCTCACCGAGGTTCTCGGGTATCACGCTCAGGAAGTAGAGGCGGTGGAGAACCAATGGACTATTACGTTGCACATCACTGCGTGCTGGCAAGGTTTCCATTAGGGATGTTCCATATTTATCATTGAGAACTATCCTCTACACTATCACCTATATGGAAGGGAGTGTGACTCCCCACATGGATTTACAAATCCACTTTCAGTACACTATAGAGTGTATGGAGCCTCGGGTCTTCAATTGGTGCAAGGGTCTTTTGAAGAACATGAAAAAACAACTGAAAAAGTGTCAAAACGGTCAGTTGAAACAATTTGGATATGGATCCATTTTGGTATCCTTCTTCTTGGAGAGAGTCCACATCTTACGCCTACATGTCGAGTGGGGAATACCCGCTCCATAAGATCCTCAGATGAAAATATGGGTAGATTTGATGGCTCGTCATGGTGGCATGCCAATCATCAAATATGATCAAGCTTTCTTCTAGTTGCTGAGGGATCAACTAATTATGGTTGAGGACTATGCTTATGCCAGGACCAACATCTGTGGGGACCCCAAATTGGAATTACCGGAGGGATCTTAGTGGGGAGACATAGGAAAGAACAATTTTTTCATTATATGTTGTTTTTGGTATTTTAACTATAAAATGTTTTTGTTTTTGTCATTTATCCAAGACTAAGCAAGTGCTCTCAACAATGTAGACATGGCGCCTTATCATCCTCCAGGATCATCCCTTATTCAGAGATGAGGAGAGATATGCATCGTGGTGGGTCGAGGGGTGGCTGTTGAGGATCTCGAGGAGATCAAACAGAACCTATAGGGATTAACCATGAACATCCCTGACATCACGGTGGACGAATTACCTCAGCGCTACCAACACCATACAATTGGCGTATCATCATCTATTGGTCGAATTCTCCGTAGAGTGGCATGGGAAGTTGTTGATTATAACGAGAAACATCCTTGATGCTTATGTATATGAAGCCATGAGCTTCACCATTTTGACATTTTGGTCTTAGGACAAACACTTTTTGTAATTTTTGATGTATTAATATAAAGTTCCTACTGGCTTACTTGTCTTTTTAAATGTGTGTTTGGATTTATAAATGGCTTAAATGTCTGTCTAAAACATAATTATCCAACGCATTTGTTAATGTGTTTAGACATCTAGGAATATGTTGATACTCGATATAATAAAAATATATTTCCAAGAGACAAATTCTTAAGTATACCCGTAACAATGTAGGACTTCAGATAGAATAAACCTTATTCAATTGTAGCACTAATAACTTTGAATCAAGTCGTACAATAATATGATGGATGCCAAATGAAATGGCAACAGTTAATAACTTGATAACTACACTGTATTTCGCGATATCATTAGTTGCAAAACCAAGGAAAACATTGTGTAGACTAATCAACCCATCTGTAGGTGCATAGATTTTCCATGCAACAGACGCTAGGTTTTGAGTATTATGACTAGCACCATCAAAAAAGCCGACATAGGGTAGAGAAGACACCGACATATGGAAACCATGCACAATGCAAGGTAAGCAACTTAAAGGCAAAACAAAATATGAAAAAAAAACACTAGAGTATGATACACTAAAAATATAAAGAACTCATACAAAAATAGTTTAAGCATAGTACTTCTTCAAGTAAAGGCAATTTCTGGGTTCACTCAAAGGAATTCCATCATAATATACCATCTCATAAGCCCCTTTCTCCAACACTTGTTTAACGATATACGGGCCACGCCCCATGGGCTCAAATTTACCGGCCCCTAATAAGTCATGATCTTGTTCGTAAAGGAGAACTAAATCACCCTCGTAAAAAACATGTGGTTTGACATGATTGTCGTGTTGATCTTTGACACGTTTTTTTTTAGTTTCTATGACTAAAGCAACATCATGGAAAGTCTCTTCTAATTGCATCAAATACAAGAGATGTTCCTCTTCAACTGAGGTGTCAGAGAGAAGTTCAACAACTAGTTTCAAAGATGGGATTTCACATTCAATCGACATAATAGCTTCGATACCATATACTAACTGGAAAGGTGTGAACCCTATGGAAGATTTAACGGATGTCTGATAGGCCCATAATTTCGAGAAGAGAATCGTGTTCCATCTTGACTTGTGAATTCCTACCATCCATCGAAGCATAGTAGAGAGAACTTTGTTGATTGTTTCAACCTAGCCATTGGCCCGTGGATAGTAAGGTGTTGAGTTTTCATGTTGAAAACCCAACTTTTCGGTAAGTTCATTCATCATGAAATTGAGAAAATGACTACCATGGTCAGTGCCGATGGCTTGAGGGACACCAAACCTAGTAATGATATGATTGAATATGAACAACGCTACAGTTTTCCCGATATTATCAAATGTAGGCATCGCCTCGGCCCATTTAGTGAAATAATCCATAGCTATGATAATGTATCCATGCTCCTCGACCGAGTGAGGGTTAAATGTCATGAATTCAATGCCCCATTTAGTCAATGGACTAATGAAAACTACAGGGTAAAGAGGAGGATGCGATTATATCTTATTGTTATATGCTTGACAAGAGTGGAATTTTTGAACGAAAATAATGTAATCCTTAAACAATGAAGGCCAGAAATAACAAGCTCGTAAGATATTTTGAGCAGTGGCATACCCATACATATGAACACCACATGCTCCAGAATGACAGTCATTTAAAGCTTTATCAGCTTCATCGTAGGTTAGAAATCGTCAAAATACAGAATCAATACGATGATGGTAAAGGGTATCACCGAGTATAATGTATTGATGGGCTTGATACCGAATATGACGATGATCTACACAAGAAATATCAGGCCAAAATTTTTTGGTTTGTAGATAAATGATAATGTCTCCATACCATATGTCGTCAGAACTGATCAGAAAGAGAGACTCATCAAGAAAGGAATCCTCTGCCACAGCTTCAGTCTCAGCGGAGGGAAGGTCACATATCAAATAAAAAAAAAACCAAATATTTCTTTGACTTGGCTTGCTCAAACTCCAAATCAAACTCCTGGAGAATCACTATCAATTTGGAGTATTTCCCCCCCAACAATTGTCAAGTAAGGATGTGTTGCATAGGGTTTCAATCAGAAATGATTGTGGTTTTGCGCAATAAGATATAATGACGAAAATGTTGAACATCTTGGACTGCTCCGAAAGCCAATTTCTCCACATGCATATATTTGGTTTTGGTGTTCGTGAGACTCCGACTCAAATAATAGATAACATATTCATCGTGTAAGGGAGGGTCGAATTGGTTGAGAAAATCTTGGGAATAAATCCCCTTTTTCTCTAAGGACAGCTATGGATGATTCGAGTTGGTTTGGATTGAATCCAATCCTTAGGTTGCATCTAAGGGAGATATCACAACTGATGGAGTCATATCCTCAACTAATCCCCAATATAACAAAGGTGGTTGGGCCTCTCAAATCCTATAAATGGAGGCATTCTCATGGTGAACAAAGGAGGAAAATAATCAACAAAAAGCATTGTCATTTTGGTCATGGATATTTCGAGCAAGGGGTTGGATGAGGAGGACTTGGAGAATTTGTTGCAACATCATCCATGATTGTAAGTATCTCTTTAAAGTTCTCATCAATATACTTGTCCTATTCCCTTCAATCTTGTGTATTATTGCATGTGTTTGCCTACTGTTCTAGATGGATTTGTTTAATCTAATCTTGTATAGTAGGAGTTCTTTGTTTCTCTTTGTTTTCCCTTGCATTGCATGTGTCAAGTTGTGATAAGGAGTTCAAAGATCGAAATCGAATTGGAAACAACGAGGAAAAACTTTGAAACAAGGTGCATCACACTTTTTCTCCCTCTCTCTCTTTTTGATTAGTTAAACTGAATTCAAAGGGATGTTAGTGTCCATTTGTGTTTTTTTGTCTTGGTATTAGGGGTCTAGAATCCAAGGGAATTTTCACCTATCCATAGGGGATTTATTTTGTAACACTTAGGAATTTGGTATTAAAATAAATGCATAATGTTCCATATGCCAGACATCTTGGTTACCAGAAAACAATTGCAGCAGTAAGAAGACAATTATTTTTTCCTAGGATTAAGAAGGATGTTGTTGATTACATTGTGAAACGCATGGAATGTCAAAGAGTGAAATCTGAGCACAAACATCCAATAGGTTTTCTACAACCATTGCCAATTATAGAGAAGAAATGGTAAGTAGTAACCATTGATTTTATCACTAAGTTGCCTGAGACAACAAGGAAACATGATTCAATAAAGGTAGTTGTGGCAATAAAGGTAGTTGTGGATAAATCGACAAAGGATGTTCATTTTTTTCTTGTTAAAATGACTCATAGAACAGATAATATTGCATAAATTTACATGAGGGAAATTGCTAGGTTGAATGGAATACCTAAGGTAAAATTGTCTCAGATAGAGATACAAAATTTACTTAAAATTTCTAGAGGGTATTGTTTAAAGTATTTGGTACAAATCTAAACTTTAGCACAACATACCATCCATAGTCAGATGGGAAGACAGAGAGAGTCAACCAAGTAATTGAAGACATGTTGAGAATGTATGTGATGGATAAGCCATCTAAGTCAGAAGATTACTTAAATTTGGTTGATTTTTCTTATAATAATGGGTATCAAGCTTCAATGCAGTTGAGCGCATTTGAAGTTTTGTATGGTAGAAAATGAAATAATCCAGTGAGTTGGGACAAACCAATAGATAGAGTAGTACTTGGGACAGAATTGCTCAAGGATATGGAATACCATATGGTTAAAATTAAGTAGAATTTGAAAGCAACAAAAGATACACAAAAGAGTTATGCATATAAGAACATGACAACTAGAGAGTTTAAAGTGGGAGAGCATGTGATTTTGAAAGTGAATCCCAATAAGATTTCATTATAGTTGGGAAGTTGTACAAAGATAGCAACTAGATTATAATATGGTCCATTTGAGATATTGGATAGAATAGGCCCAGTTGCATACATACTTGCATTTCCTTCTTCCACGAATGTGCATAATTTATTTCATGTCTCTTTGCTGAAAATGTATGTGCATGATATTAACCATGTTATTGATTGGAATTTTCTTCAGGTGGAGCTAGAAGGAGACTTTATGGTCTAGTCAGTGCACATATTGGAAAAATAAGTCTAAATTCTCTAGAATTGAGTCATAGAACTGGTAATAGTTCAATGGATCTACCATGGTTCTGAAGATGCTACTTGGGAGCATAAAGATACCATGCAGGCAAAGTATCCATGACTTTTTGAAGAATTTTAAAATTTGATTTTTGTTTTGTATATGCATTAAGGATAGTGCCAAAATAAGGGGGAGGGGAATGTAAGACCCCGGTTTGGAGTCCCCATATGAATAATGTATTTTTTTTATTTGATGAAAGACCGGAGTTCCTGAACAATTGAAAGGGGTCTATGTGCCTAGGAAATATAATACTTTGATCATTATTAATAATAAAATACACCACTAGGTATGAGATAGACAAGGAAAAGAGTTATAGGGGGATATGGCTCCACAACACGGGGGGGGAAGCTAAGGGAATAAGCCTTTACATTTTTAAATTATTTTTATCTTACTTACCTTGGAATTTTGGAGAGAAAGAGGGCATTACGTGAGCTTCTTTGGGGAAGGTCGCATTATTCTTTTGATATTTAAACCTTTTTCTTTCTTATCTTGGGGGTTGTCCTTTCATTCTTACTCAAAAATCATTTTTGGAGTCGTTCCTCTCTAATTCACTCTTCTGCTCATTCTTGGTTTGCATGGGAAAGGGAAAAAAAATTGTTGAAGGAAAGTAGCTATGGTTCGTTGGATGTAATTAATTACTGATTATTCCATAAAGGGATGGATGCCTCTGTGCATGAGAATAATGGATGTTGAGAGAGAACTGTCCACAACTAAGAATCCTGAGAGTTTCCAACATTGAGATTTCCTGACTAGAAGCACTGAAGCCCTGGAAATATGTGGGCAGCATGAGGGACTGTGTGGCAGTGAAGGGGGTTCATTTTCTTTGGGTGGTGCAGGTTGAAGAGAAAGAGAGATGGTAAACTAGGTTTTGTTGTGTGGTTGAGAAACCTGTGAGAGCTTGATTGTCAATTGGTTTGGGAAAATGAGTGCCATTTTAAGACCTTCCCTCATGGATTCATAGCCCAGGATCGAGGGTGACCTTCTTTTGAGACTTGGAACAATAGTGTCTAAGGTTGGGTGGAACATACTTGGCCTACAGTGAGTTGGTGATTGGTTTTATTAAATATAAGTTGTTTATGTCATGTGTTTCTCTGCTTCTATATTTATTTTCGTTGTGTATTAATTATTATCTATGAGATATCTATTTATAATGTTCCTACTTACCGGTTATTGTTGTGCATGGAATATGGTTCATTTCTTTTATGGTGTCATTAATCTTGATTATTGCATGTGTTTCTTTCATGCTTCTTTATTAATTATTTGGTATACTTAATTCAAAATTAGTCCAAGCAGTGTGTTCTTGAAGTAGTGTGGCCTAGCCTACTAGTGTTTGGGTCTGTCACAACTACACTGACATTCGAATAACCGAATAAATATACCAACTTTAGCCAAACAATCTCAAGACACTAGGAACCACATATGCATTGAAGATACCAAAATCATCACCAAATTGGGAAATTCTGGGAAGAGGAAAATATAGGAGGCCATAGAAATTGAGCTAAATCCAAACAATTTGAATAGAGATGATGGTTTAAAGATGAGTGAATCTTGGAAGCCCATCCTGCACAATCTCAAGATTAGTGATAATAATAATCCAAGCAATTAACATATGGTCATATGTAAAAAGCTTGACCTGCATTATATATTTGATTACTATGTATTATCCACAAAATATTTGATAACTAGTGAGCTAAACAAACTCTCAAGGATGATCCCAGCTTTGGGATTGAAATGTCGAGTTTACTAAAAACTAATGCAATTTTCCTTTATTTTATCTTTCAAATGTTTTAGCATCTTTGGCCTCATTCAAATTTTCTCTTTTCCTTGTCTTGTATTAACATTTTGGAGGTTCTTCCACCATAGAGAAACATGAGACTTCTTTTTTTATGCTGCAACTATGACCTTTTGTGGGTTAGTTTCCTCATTTCCTTCCATCTCATAATATTTATTTAACTCTTGAATCCAATCCATGAATAATTTTGTATTTAATTCACCTTTACAATCAAAGACTTTAACCTTAAATTTGGTTCCTCTTTTTGTCTATAACTTTAATAAGCATCTCCATGGGATCCATGAATCTAACCTGGCCCATTTGAACTTCTATTCCTTTCTCATAATCCTCATGAGGTAACCTAGTCTTGAGGGAATCTAATCATATGACTAAACACTCCTCTATATTTTCTCTATGTCTTGCATTCCTCCTACCTCTTCTTCCCTAGTTCCCATGGACTCCCCTATGGACCATTGTGGTTTTCTCTAATACCAAACCGATGCAATTGTCTCCACTTGCATGGTATTCATAGGCTAGAAATATATTTAACCTATTTTATAGGAAAATAATCGAATTTAACATGAATCAAAAGAAAAATTCATTGCATGGACTCACCACAATACTCAGGACAAACCTCTTATTGAACTCCAAACAAACTATACAATTTAACATTCCCTTCCAAACTCAAGACACACATCCCTCTAGTATTTGAAAGAAAAAAAATCCCCCCTCTTCTCTCAACCTTGAGTTTTTGTAAAACCTTCACTAAATCTCCAAATCCCCCTTACAAAATTATTAACCGCTCTCTTATTTCATAGACAAAAGTAAATTAGTTGACCAAACATCTATTCTTAACAAAAGAAACCATCTAAAATTATAGGAAAAAAAGTTATGTTAATGAAGATGCTCCACATCAATTTTTCATTGTCTCAATGATATTCCTTCATTCATTTCAATGGTATGATGGATTTGAGGAAGCAGTAGCTCAACTTTCTTTAGTTAAACAACATTTTAAAAGGATACATGAATCTAACCTGACATGTTTGAACTTTTGTTCCTTTCTTGGAATCCTCATGAGGTAACATAGTCTTGAGGGAATCTAATCACTAATCCCTCCTCTATATTTTCTTTATGTCTCACACTCCTACTGCCTCTTCTTTCCTAGTTCACATGGAATCCCTTGTGGACCATTGTGGTTTTCTCTAATACCAAACTAATGCATTTGTCTCCACTTGCATGGTATTCATAGGTTAGGAAGATATTTAACCTATTTTATAGGAAAATAATCGAATTTAACATGAATCAAAAGAAAAATCCATTGCATGAGCTCACCATAATACTAAGGAGAAACCTCTTATTGAACTCTAAACAAACTATATAATTTATCATCCCCTTCCAGACTGAAGACACACATCCCTCTAGTATTTGAAAGAAAAAAATCCCCCCTCTTCTCTCAACCCCGTTTTTTTGTAAAACCTTCACTAACTCTCCAAATCCCCCTTACAAAATTATTAACCGTTTTCTTATTTCATAGAAAAACATACAGTAGTTGACCAAACATCTATTCTTAACAAAAGAAACCCCCTAAAATTATTGGAAAAAGTTATGTTAATGAAGATGCACCACATCAATTTTTCATTGTCTCAATGATATTCCTTCATTCATTTCAATGGTATGATGGATTTGAGGAAGTAGTATCTCAAATTTCTTTACTTAAACAACATTTTAAAAGGATCCATGAATTTAACCTGACCTGTTTGAACTTATGTTCCTTTCTCAAAATCCTCATGAGGTAACCTAGTCTTAAGGGAATCTAATCATATGACTAAACACTCCTCTATATTTTCTCTATGTCTTGCATTCCTCCCGCCTCTTCTTCCCTAGTTCACATGGACTCCCCTATGGACCATTGTGGTTTTATCTAATACCAAATTGATGCAATTGTCTCCACTTGCATGGTATTCATAGGTTAGGAATATATTTAACCTATTTTATAGGAAAATAATTGAATTTAACATGAATCAAAAGAAAACTTCATGGCATGGGCTCACCATAATACTCAGAAGAAACCTATTACTAAACTCCAAACAAACTATACAATTTAACATTCCCTTCGAGACTCAAGACACACATACCTCTAGTATTTGAAAGAAAAAAAATACCCCCTCTTCTCTCAACCTCGAGTTTTTGTAAAACCTTCACTAACTCTCCAAATCCCCATTACAAAATTATTAACCGCTCTCTTATTTCATAGACAAAAGTAAATTAGTTGACCAAACATCTATTCTTAACAAAAGAAACCATCTAAAATTACAAGAAAAAAAAGTTATGTTAAGGAAGATGCCGCACATCAATTTTTCATTGTCTCAATGATATTCCTTCATTCATTTCAATGGTATGATGGATTTGAGGAAGTAGTAGCTCAACTTGCTTCACTTAAACAACATTTTAAAAGGATACATTAATCGAACCTGACCTATTTGAACTTTTCTTCCTTTCTTGGAATCCTCATGAGGTAACATAGTCTTGAGGGAATCTAATCATCTGACTAATCCCTCCTCTATAGTTTCTCTATGTCTCACATTCCTCCTGCCTCTTCTTTCCTAGTTCACATGGACTCCCTTGCGGACCATTTTGGTTTTCTCTAATACCAAACTAATGCATTTGTCTCCACTTGCATGGTATTCATAGATTAGGAATATATTTAACCTAGTTTATAGGAAAATAATCGAATTTAACATGAATCAAAAGAAAAATTCATTGCATGAGCTCAACATAATACTAAGGAGAAACCTCTTATTAAACTCTAAACAAATTATACAATTTATCATTCCCTTCCAGACTCAAGACACACATCCCTCTAGTATTTGAAAGAAAAAAAATCCCCCCTCTTCTCTCAACCCCGTTTTTTTGTAAAACCTTCACTAACTCTCCAAATCCCCCTTACAAAATTATTAATCGTTCTCTTATTTCATAGAAAAACGTACAATAGTTGACCAAACATCTATTCTTAACAAAAGAAACCCCCTAACATTATTGGAAAACAATTATGTTAATGAAGATGCTCCACATCAATATTTCATTGTCTCAATGATATTCCTTCATTCATTTCAATGGTATGATGGATTTGAGGAAGTGGTAGCTCAAATTTCTTTACTTAAACAACATTTTAAAAGGATCCATGAATCTAACCTGACCTGTTTGAACTTATGTTCCTTTCTCAGAATCCTCATGAGGTAACCTAGTCTTGAGGGAATCTAATCATCTGACTAATCCCTCCTTTATATTTTCTATATGTCTTGCATTCCTCCTGCCTCTTCTTCCCTAGTTCACATGGACTCCCCTATGGACCATTGTGGTTTTCTCTAATATCAAACTGATGCAATTGTCTCCACTTGCATGGTATTCATAGGTTAGGAATATATTTAACCTAGTTTATATGAAAAAAAATGAATTTAAAATGAATCAAAAGAAAAATTCATTGCATGGGCTCGCCATAATACTCAGGAGAAACCTCTTATTGAACTCTAAACAAACTACACAATTTAGCATTCCCTTCCAGACTCAAGACGCACATCCCTCTAGTATTTGAAAGAAAAAAAATCCCCTCTCTTCTCTCAACCCCATGTTTTTGTAAAGCCTTCACTAACTCTCCAAATCCCCCTTACAAAATTATTAACCACTCTCTTATTTCATAGAAAAAAGTAAATTAGTTGACCAAACATCTATTCTTAACAAAAGAAACCCCCTAAAATTACTGGTAAAAACAAAAAAAGTTATGTTTTTTTTTTGTAAATAAGAGTGTATGTATATTAAAAGATTTCAAAAACTGAAACCGGATAGCAAAATACAACGATGTTCAAGCTGTAGTTACTGGACTGCCCCAGCCATGGGGAAACCAGTCCAGCCATCCCAACCAACCCAGTAGTCCATCTAGTCATAAGTGAAACCAGTAAGAGTATTTATACTGTTTATCATCTACAGTCTAAAGCCGAGAGGACTTGACAGCTAAACACTTAAAACTTAGACACCTAAACACTTGAAACTTAGACACCTAGAAAGTAGCTGGTCCACGTGGCTTGAAGGTCTCCTGGCCAAGGCTCTTCCTCAATATACGCAGTCTCGTCGCTCCACTGTTGGTCATCTACCTTTCTACGCTCAGCTCCCTCGGTGTAGTCCTCGCGCGCCTCCCTCTGCATGCTAATGTCTACTGGGCTCAGCTCGTTGTGCTGACCTTCATCTTTATCGTCTTCGATACGATCCGGGAACAGGGCTGCATGCATGGATGAGAGAATTTGAAGGAAATTTGTCACCTTTACGTCCGTAGCCTATACACGAAAGTGTAAATCCGCCACCTCCTGCCTGAGTTCAAAAACCAGATTGTGCAGTACCGACAGGCTATTCCTGAATTGCTTTCTGTCAAAGGAATCCTGGGAGTGAGGTCCTGTCGTCTTAGGTGCCCCCTGTGGAGAAGGGCCGCAATCCAGGTCGCCCGGAGGGTCATGGGAGGGAACTGGGCTAGAAGGTGTAGCTGGGGAGTCTGGAAAAAGCCGAAGGACTGAAAGTGGAGTTCGCAGAATTACGACCATGGAGATGAACTGTGGAACACGCAGGGAGACAGGAGTAAAGTCAGACTGATGGCGAGGGGAAGAATCATCAGAGGTCGAGTCCGGAGGTGTAATCGGGGGCCTCTGGGGCTTCCAGCGAGAACCCCGCCTCGGTTTGCCTCTTGGCCGCGTCATTGGATACCCGGTGCAACTGGTAGAAAGAACGAAGGTCTCCTGGTGGAGGGGAATGGCAGGGGCTAGTGCGCTCCAGTGGAGAAGCGCCGGAAAAAACTTAAGCTGCGCAGGGAGGAGCTCTGCAACCAGCAAACATAAGTGAACCAAATCCATCGTGAACCAATTCATTCAAAATCACAGAGAGGGGAAAGGACTTCTGCGTAAATGTGCCCTCGTATTTCCATAAACGCCATTTAAATTTCAGGTGGGGTGATGGGCTGTGGCACAAGCCCATCACGTGGCTCCATGCCACGATGCCCGATACCTTCACTCAGCTCCCGCCACGATGACCTCGCTGACACCCCATCCGGGGGGGCATCTATCATTCCAGCCTTGCGAATGCATTGCTGGAGGATAGGGTGATTTTGATCCCTGCCTGCAAGACAGTGAAGGTCTGGTTCTCTCCAGTTGGCGCCCAAATTAGCAAGTTCATCAGCAACTTGATTTGCCTTCCTTCTGATGTGTGTGGGAATGATGACCTGATTTGGATTAAGTAAACCGACGATGATCTGCAAGCCATGTGACAGTGTCCAACTGGGCGAGATACTGTCCGGTTTTGCCCCATTTAAGATTCGGTGCAACAGGCTGATAATGACTTGAGAGTCCCCCTCTACGATCACTTTTGTATAATTACTTTTGATGGCCAGTTGTAGTCCCTTGATGAGTCCCCAAAGTTCTGCTACATTGTTCGTAGTATGTCCCGGGGATCCTTCCACTATTTCAAGGATGTGCCCATGGTGATTACGAAATACCACCCCATATCCAGCGGAGCCAGGATTGCCTTTAGAGGCGCCGTCGAAATTTAGCTTAACAAAATCCTCTGGAGGAGGGGACCAGATGGAGGGGCTACTCGAAAGGCTGGTGGATGAAGGGGGGCGAGTTTGAAGAGTGGGAAGAGGGGTCCAGTATCGAAGTATGGTGAGCTCCGAGGGAGAGGAAGCTGAATCTGCATCCGACCAATTCCTGAGGTGGAGAGTTTCCATGATGTTGCGATGGCATTGACTCCAACACTATTGCCATGGGAGAGGGGTGTTTATGAAAATTCTCATATTTATTTCTTTCCAAGTTTGCCAAAGGATAAAGCCAGGTAGAAGTTGTCAGATTCGATTGAGGAGGGGGGATTGGAAAGCCTGCTCTCTCCAATTCGTAATGGTTTCTAGGATGCTATCTCTGAGGTGATCTGAGGTGCGCATGATGATCGCTACTTGATCCCAAATTTGAGTTGTGTAAGAGCAAGTGTTGAGGAGATGATTCATGGTTTCCTCGGCCTCTCCACACAATATGCATAAGGAGGGTCCCACAAAACTTCTTTTCAGTAGATTGTCCCAGGTTAGAATGCTTGAGTGAGAGACCAGCCATAGGAAAAGCGTGATTTTCGGCCAGTGTTTAAGATTCCAGATTTTTCCCCAGACGTCCGAATCTGGGGGGGGGTTCGACTGAGGTTTTATCTAATAGGCTTCCCGCGTACTAAAGAAGCCCTGTGGCCTGTAGCCCCATCGAAGAATATCCTCACCTGCAATTATGGGTATTCTCCTTTTAGTCAGCTCCGCTTACAAAGGTGCCAAATCGACCTGCTCCCTGAGGTTAATGCGCTCCCTATCCAAATGCCAGCATCGCCATGTGTCCTCCATGGGATTGTCCTGCCAGTAATCCGCTACTCTTGTCAGGCCTGCCCGTGTAGGTTGGGTGCAGATGTCACAGGCCCAATCCTCAGCGCTCAGGGCTGGCCATTGCTGCCAGGAATCTTGCCAGAACAGAGTCGTTTCCCCATTCCCTATCTCCCATAAAGCATGCTGGGTGACCAGTTGTCTGTTCTGCTTGGCTGTTGTCCAAATTAGAGAGCCCGGGTTGTCTCCATTCCATCTGATTAGGTTTTTCTCTGTCGTATTGGGGGTATATTTCTTCCTCCACGGTCTAGCCCAGAGATCGCCTGGGTTTTTTAGCCAGCGCCACCAAATTTTCGCGCTGAGAACCTTGTTCATTATAGAGGGATCTCTTATTCCCAATCCTCCTTGTTTTTTGGGTCGACAGAGTTTTTCCCAGCTAACTAGAGCTATCTTCTTCTCTTTATTGAGGCCCTGCCAGATAAAGTTTCTTTGTAAGTTTTTTATGGTGGTGAGGACGAACTTTGGGGCAGCCAGCGCAGAGAAAGCATAGATCGGGAGAGCTTGCAGAATAGCTTTGAGCAGAATGAGGCGACTTGGTAAGTTCAGGGCCCTATAGGTCCAGGAGGAAAGTCTTTTGGAGAAGGAGGATAAAAGGTGCTCCCAGGAGGAGTTCCGAAGCGCGTTGTCAATCAATGGAATGCCAAGGTATTTGGATGGAAGGGAGCTTCTGTTGAAACCGAGTATATCAGAGATGTGTCGCTGGATCTGAGGAGGCGTGTTAAAGAAGAATATTTGGGATTTGTCCTTGTTACAGTCCAGTCCTGATTCCTCAGAAAAGGTTTGGAGAATCTCCTGAAGAGAGCTAGCTTCTCGCATAGTAGGGCTGCCCATTAAGAGTGTGTCATCCACAAACTGGCTATGCAAGATAGGGGGAGAAATTCCATGCAGGGGTAATCCTGTTAGGAGGTTCTGTTCTATTGCAGCATGGATGGAGCGACTAAGTCCTTCGGCCAAGATAATGAAGAGGAAGGGGGAAAGGGGATCTCCCTGTCTAATTCCTCTTGATGGGGAGAAGGGCCTCGAGGGTACACCATTGATAAGTAGAGAGAAGAAAGCCGAGGAGGTTAAATTCAAAA
Organism: Picea engelmannii; assembly: GCA_009831015.1. NCBI lineage: Eukaryota > Viridiplantae > Streptophyta > Pinopsida > Pinales > Pinaceae > Picea > Picea engelmannii. The sequence continues at coordinate 318,596 of ML816123.1, read as the reverse complement.
TCCAGGTTACCCAGGTTTGGTTGAAACCAAAATCCAAGAGCATTGCTCTCATGTACTCCCAGCTTATCTTGTCAAAGGATTTAGAGAGGTATAATTTGAGGAGCATACCTGGGGTTTTGGTTTTCTGCAAGGAGTGAATTACTTCATGAGCCAAGATGATGCTATCCAAGATTTGCCTACCCTCAACATATCCCGATTGCTCCGGGGAAATGATAGTTGGTAAGATCAGCTTGAGTCTCCGGGCTATTACCTTTGTAAGGAGTTTGTAGATCACATTGCAGAGAGAAATAGGTCGGTACTGCTTGGCCTGATGTGCCTGGCCCTCTTTGGGAACTAAGGTGAGAAAAGTGGCATTGAGAGCTTGAAGGACTTTTCCGGTGACTCGAGAATCCTCCAGAATTTCCCAGACCTCTGTTCTAATCATTGGCCAGCAGTAGTGAAAAAAGTCGCTTGTGAAGCCATCAGGGCCTGGGGCCTTGCACTTGGGGGTATCTTGTAATGCTTGATCTACCACTTCAATGGTGAAGGGTCGGAGCAGAGCAGCGTTTTGCTCCTGAGTTACAAGCGAGGGTATATGCCTTGTAATCTTATTGATTGCTGCCTGTCTATCCGGGATGGGTTCTGTGAGGAGGTTTTGAAAATAGTTGATCAGGTTTGTTTCCAAATTAGCATGAGAGTGAAGGGTTTCTCCTTCATCCGAGATGAGATGCGTGATCTTGTTGGAGTGCCTTCTCTGGACAACCGTTTGATAAAAGAACTTGGTGTTGCGTTCCCCTTCCTTGAGCCATTGGATATGCGATTTTTGCTTCCACGGTATCTCTTCCTGTCTCTTTCTATCTTCGATTTGTTGGGATACTCTGAGTTCCTGTGATTTTAGCTCATTTGTTAACCCTTGCTCCCTGATTTGGAGTTGTATCTCATCCATTTGTCTGGATAGCTATTTTTGTGAGTCGAAGATGTTGCCGAAAGTTTGCTTATTCCAGAGTTTAAGTGTTTGCTTAAGATTCTTTAGCTTCTGCTGGAATCGATACATTTTGGACCCTTGTGGTATCTCTTCCTGCCTCCACCAGTCCTGGATGTTTGCCTGGAAGTCCGGGTGATCAAGCCAGAACTGTTCAAATCGGAAAGGTTTCTTTCTAGGAGTGGTTGGAACATCCATCCATAATCGCATGGGCCAGTGATCTGATCCAGGGAGATTCAAGATCGTAGATTCCATTGCCATGCCGTCCATCATCAGAGGTTCCGATATGAGGAAGCGATCTAGTTTGCATGCTATTTTATGCACCCCCGTTCTTCTATTTGTCCAGGTGTGAATGTCGTTGTTGACCTCCAAATCAATTAGACGAAGATCATCTATTAAGTTGTTGAAGTCGCAGGAGTCTTGGTCCAGTCATCTTGAGCCCCCCTTTTTTCCCCAGGCTGCGGATGATGTTAAAATCCCCGCCAAGGATCCATCTATCATGCTCTGTTAGGCCGGATAAGTATCTCAAGCTTCTGAGGAAAGCCTGTTTGTCCCTTGGGCAGGCCGGGCCATACACATTGGTTAGATGTCCAGGCTTGTTAGAGCCGATGAGCCTATACTCTGCTGTGATAGACCATCTGGTGGTATAAAAGTTTTCCATCAGTGCAATATTGGTATTCCAGAGGATAGCAACTCCTCCATCCGTACCTGTGGCGTCTATTGAAACCGCCCTTCCCTGTCTCCAACAATAAGGAAGTAGGCGATCTATGTCTTCTGAGATACATTTTGTTTCTTGTAACAATACAACGTCTGGAGTTTCCACTATGATCAGTTCTCGTAGCATTTTTTGTTTGCTACGTCCATTAAGGCCTCTGATATTCCAGGATATGATCTTCATGATGACGGGGGGGTGGGGAGAGGCGGGAAGCTATCCGAGATCAGGTGGATCTGCCCCGAGTTTACCATAAAGTTCCCGATTTCCTGTATAAGCTTGTTTGTGGATTTCTTGCCTCTTTTCTTCTCGTCTTTTTAGCCTTTATTTGGATTTTTTGTCTGACTTCCCTGGATTCCTAGGGCTTTGCTAGCCTGGGCTGACGATCCTGCGGAGGAATTGAGAAATACCTTGTGCACTTTCCTCAGTTGATCCCTGGGTATGGTGTAAAGTTTCTGGTGCCTGTAGGGATGCTCAAGGTGATCCAGATCCACTCCAGCGAGGTCTTGTTCCTCCAGCTCCATGTCCTCATCTCCATCTTCTATCTCCTGGGAGCCCGGCGTCTCCCGGGCCAAGCCTGGGGGTGTGAGGTCCGCTTCCTTGTTCTTTTGGAGCCGCTCAGGACTGTGGCTCACGGCTTGGGGTTCATTGTTCGCGAGTGGTGCATTCAGATTTGCAGGGTTTGTCGGGGTTTCTGATTGATCTTGTAAAATTGCAAACTTATTACTAGTAGACGTATCTTCACTTACCTGGGCCATTTGTCTTCTGCTGCCCTGTCGCCTTCTTGCTGCTGGTTGTACAAATCCTTCCTTATCCTTGCCGCTTTCTGGATTTACTTCTTTGTTGATCAGGTTAAGTGGGCACTCTCTGAAAAGGTGACCATGTTCGTGGCATTTCCTGCATCGGAAGGGAATGTGTTCATAATCAATGGTTTGGGACCAGTCCTCGTCATGATACTCCAGAGTAATGGAGCCCGGGAGCGGCTTAGATATGTTCAGATATACGCAGATTCGTGCATATGACGTGTAGCGCCGCTGCTTAGTGGCCTCGGAGGACTTAACGTATATGCCAATGGTGTTTCCGATGCCTGCTAGGACCTCTTCCAGCTAGAATTCCTGGGGGAGGGAGTACAGTCTGATCCATACCGGCGCATGGGCGAAGTCCTCCTTTTCAGGGCTAAACTTTTCTGTCCAAAATCTCATAAATAGTCCAGCCGAGTTATAGAAGTATGGCCCTCCATCGAAGATGCGGTTCCGATCCTCTAGGTTATGGAAGATGATTGTGAAAAATCCCTTCGAGCCCAGTTGCATATCATAGTGGCCCTTTGGTTTCCACCAGTATTGTATCCATTTTACTAGGTCACGCTCAGAGGGCCAAATCCCTAAAAACTTCCCTACTAGGGCATTATCTCGCATGTATTGTTTCTGTTCCTCAATGCGCGGTGAGCTAACCACGTATTTTGGGGCTTGTGGTGCCTGTGGGATGCATTTCCCTGGCACCCATGGGGCTGAAACATTTGCAGGGATCTTTTCCTTGACTGAATCGATGTCCATTTCCCGATCTTTGAAGGTCCCCTCCGCCAGGAGCTTCGCGCGCATGTTTGGAGGCGGTTCGAAGGTCGGCCTCTTCGTTCCTGTTCCAAGGTCTTCGTTGGCAGTGATTTGGCTATAGGTGACGCCGGACGACGCCCCCTCCCTGCGATTCAGGGGCCCCTGCGGGGTTGTCATCTTCGGGGCTCAGGTCGCGGCGGCTATGGTTGTCTAAACCCTAGATGCAGAGCGTTTTTTTCATCCCGTTTTCTACAAAAAAAGTTATGTTAATGGAGATGCTCCACATCAATTTTTCATTGTCTCAATGATATTCCTTCATTCATTTCAATGGTATGATGGATTTGAGGAAGTAGTATCTCAACTTGTTTTACTTAAAAGACATTTTAAAAGGATCCATGAATCCAACCTGACCTATTTGAACTTTTGTTCCTTTCTCGGAATCCTCATGAGGTAACCTAGTCGCGAGGGAATCTAATCATCTGATTAATCCCTCCTCTATATTTTTTTCTATGTCTTGCATTCCTCTTGCCTCTTCTTCCCTAGTTCACATGGACTCCCCTATGGACCATTGTGGGTTTCTCTAATACCAAACTGATGCAATTGTCTCCACTTGCATGATATTCGTAGGTTAGGAATATATTTAACCTAGTTTATAGGAAAATAATCAAATTTAACAAGAATCAAAAGAAAACTTCATTGCATAGGCTCACCATAATACTTAGGAGAAACCTCTTATTGAACTCTAAACAAAGTATACAATTTAACATTCACTTCCAGACTCAAGACGCACATCCCTCTAGTGTTTGAAAGAAAACAAATCCCCCCTCTTCTCTCAACCCCGTGTTTTTTTAAAACCTTCACTAACTCTCCAAATCCCCCTTACAAAATTATTAACCTCTCTCTTATTTCATAGATAAAAGTAAAGTAGTTGACCAAACATCTATTCTTAACAAAAGAAACCCCCTAAAATCATGTGTAAAAAAAAATAAAAGTTATGTTAATGAAGATGCTCCACATCAATTTTCCATTGTCTCAATGATATTCCTTCATTCATTTCAATGGTATGATGAATTTGAGGAAGTAGTGGCCCAACTTGATTTACTTAAACAACATTTTAAAAGGTTTTCATTCAATGCTTGAGTGGGCCTAATAGTTAAGAACATGTGTTTCCTCTCAAGAGGTCACAAGTTCAAATAAGATTATTATTATTATTATCATTAAATGAATGGTAACTTAGTTGGTAGCCCAGATGACCAAAATTTTATAAAAACTATATAAGATCCTTATATATGTGCATGATATTTATAACTTTAGGTGTTAAGCCCAATATCTATAGGATAAAATTATTTTACATTAAAATTCACCAAAATTTTATAAAAAACTATATAAAATCCTTAAAAGATTGAATATTTTTACTAAACATTTTATAATTTACATAGTAAAAACTAGTAAAATTCACCAAAATTTCTAAATTTTAATATTAATTTTTATCTTTAAAATTATCATAATTTATTAAAAATATTAATTTTTATTCTTAAACTTATCCATATCTTTACCTTTTTAAGAATATTTAGAACGTCCCTCCATTTTATATTTACTTTACCTTTTTAAGAATATTTAGAAGGTCCATCCATTTAGGGAGGGGTCCCTTATCCCACAAACAAGAGAATCTTATACACCAATTTGATGTGGCTTGACCGTGACCTTAAAAATAGATTATTATTATATTATTTAACCCAACAAAAAATTCTTTTAAATTTATATTTTCATGTCTTATCATTAGTCCCCTTTTAAAAATGATATGTTCCCAATAGTGTATGGGGGAAATAAATTACGAGTAGTGGGGGTAAAGTCGGTGTATTGAAATATTCTATTTATTTCTTTAATTTTATTGAAAGTGGTGCGGGTTTTCTATATTGCAAAAGAAACAAGTGAAAATATTCCGCAATGTAAATGTAATAAATCTTCTGTTAAAAAAAAAGTACGTAGGCTGAATTGTATTGTAACGGTCGTCTTGGTTCTTCGTTTTTACAAATATAATAGGGAAAGGTATTTTGTAGGAGTCAAAGATGGATATTTTTTTAAATTTCCTTATAAAAAGGAAAATTCAAAATATGTCATTAGGTTAAATATGAAAAGTGATAATTATTAGTTTTTAGAATTTTACTTAAAAAAATATTTTGTTTAATTATTTTATATTTTTGTTTTTTTAATATCTAAATATATAAATCTTCATAAAATTATATTTTTTTGTTGTTTAAATTGTATTTTTGAATATAGAAATAGATTTAGTTGATTAAAAACTTTTAACACATTTAAATTATACAGAAATAACCACTTTAATATATAGATTCAATAATTTCTAAATATATTTTGAACAAATATAAAAAACAAAAACTTAAAATAGTTAAACTAATCTTTAAAAATATATTATTACTTCAAAGATGAAAAGTAATAACTATTAGATATTTATTAATGAGAAGAAAATTAAAGATATTAGAAATTATAATATTAAATTAAAATCAAAATTAATGATTATTTAATATTTTGGTCAAATATAATTATAATGAATTAAAAATATTATAAATTATAATATTAAATAAAGGATTAAAATGAATGATTATTAGATATTTGGTCATGAGATACAATTATAATGAATTTTAATTAAATCTTTTTTATTATGAAGAATTAAAATTTAATATATTTAAAATATTTAAAATAAATTTTAAAACATTATTATTTGAAATAGCTTTATCGCGATTTCCGCTATATACTCTATGTTATGAATTGTTTTTTTAACAATAATAATAATAAAAAAAAAATACTCCTCACATTTGAGAAGAATAATTTTAAATTAATAAAATTATAAATATTAAATATTAATATTATACAATTTAAAAAAAGTCGAAAATGTAGTTGGAAATGTACGTCTTTAAAGTGTAATCACATGAATATGGTTTATATTCTCTTTGAGGCATACACAGACGAGGAGCGCGGGCTCTGCTGAAACTCTGCAGGAGAGGAGCGCGGGCTCTGCGGATACAGAAAGATGTATATAAAACTGTTGGAGAGGAGTGTCGGATCTGCGGTTAGGGTTTTATTAGCCGCATCCTAGAAAAAAACTCCAGAGAGATGGGTCAGCGGTTTCAAGGGGGAGCAAGGTTACAAGGCGGTCGGTAGGTTATAAGGCGGTCGTCAGATCTCAGACCAGTGCTTTCCGGTGGCACCGGAGGGGTTTTCGTTTATGTAGATTTGTTTTTATTAGATGTGGGTGATGGGTTTTTCTCTCTTGGGTAGGTTCGTTTTTCTTGTTTTCTTCTTTCTTGGCAATTCTTTCTTGGCAAGAAGAGGTTTGGGTTAGAGTTTTGAGGTTTTCACTGGGGGGCATGTGGTGTTTTTGGTAAACACTTTGAAATCTTTTGGAGACGTGCAGTGTTTAGTTAACATTTTGAAGTCTTTTGAAGATCAACAACTACTGGTTATTTTGAATCTCTTTTTACAGCCTGCATACTGGTTTACATACTTAGTTAGTGGTAAAATATGTTTTTAAAACATGGTCTATGGACTAAAATAGCTTTAAACAAAATTTATATACTTTGTCAAGAAAACAAATTAAATATCAATATAATGAATAATTTTTTATTGAAAAAAACATATACAAAGAGAAATGCATCTGCCCACTTACAAAGTCATTCCTCTATCCAAAAATATTCCATATTAATTTAATTTACAGTGGGTGGAGATTAATTCAATGAACTTCAACCATATTTTGCTGACCCTAACCTATGTAAATTTGGTACCCACAGGCTGACATGCTTTCAAACTGTACGGAACAATGTTGTCCCTTGCGTTCAGAGTACACTGCAGTCTCTTAGTGTAGTTTAAACATTCTATTATTTTTTGTTTGTTTGATTTTGTTTGAAATTGGGTGAAGAATGGTTGGATCTGCAAAATTTGAATGGGTAAATTTGTATAATCTAAATATTTCCCAGTCTTTTCAGCAAGCTTAATCCATTTATACATTTATAAATGCAATTTAAATAATAGAAAATAATTATTTTATTAAAATTTATATTGCCTAATTGTTACCAAAAAAACCCAAAAATAAAACGTTTAACCAACACCTTGCTCTGAATTTAACTTTTCAATCTTTCTCTGTATTCCGCTCACAGTAGGAATTCATGATCACAGCTTTCCTGGTATACAAAGCTGTCTTCAAACAATTTCATTAATGCCCCCTTTCCCTCCATATACATTATCTGGCGAAGGACATTTTTATCGCTTCACCCCACACTSTAAGTCGATGATCTCGCCAGATTCCTGAGCCGGTCCCGGTTGATGAACCTGCACTTCCCGGGCGTTCGATTTGCAGGGCTGAATATGGTTTGCCACTTTTTTACAGCCAGGATCAAGAAGATAATGCCTACAAATAGGGCATGAAGAGTGAGATCGAAGCCATTTGTCTATACATTCCATATGGAAGCCATGGTTGCACCTCGGCAGGACTCTCACACCTTCACCTTCCTCGAATTCCACCAAGCAGATAGCGCACTCCGTTGCAAGCTGTGCCATTGATTTGCCATAGATGATAGAGGGGAGTGCTTCTATGGATTTCTCCTTCATACCGGTATTAGTCATTCTGGTGGCCATATCATCGTGGCCTGACCTCCAAATGTAGTGCCATGGAACGATCGAAGCCAGCCCTGCGAGACATATGAGTGTGCAGAGCAACGCAAGAAGAATAAGTATCGTACCTTCACTCATATGAGGACTAATCACCGCCTGCGGACTCTCGTATGACAAATCCATTGGAGGAAACGTATCGGTGGTGGCCTGTAAAACCATTCTTCCCTCGCTAATCTTGAAAAGCCCAAAGCCTCCAGAGTTTGTTGCTGTATGTAACATAAAAGATTTGCCAGATAACGTTTTCAGAGAGGGCTCATTCTTTCACTCCAATTGAAAACCAAATTCATAAATACAATACAGTGGTCGGGAAAGAGTCTACGCTTGCCTGTTTCGGGGTGAAGAAAGCTCTTTAAAGTAGAGTGCGAATCTAGGCTGCGGGATTGAAAAGCTAAAAAACAAATTTGAATAAACAGAGAATTTACGAAATACAGAACATCTAGACAGCTCATCTATTTGGATCAGATGCGCCAGCCAAGCTTATCCACATCATTTTCCAAAGTTTTTGACTGGGATATAATAAACAGACAAATCGTGTAATCCAGTCCGGACCCCTCCGGACGCGCATAATCTTGTACAGTTCCGTATTGTTTTCCAGATTGGCTCCGCGTGAAAGACCGGCAAAAAAGGAAAACACGCCCGTTGGCGACCTTAACTTTGAATTGTTGGATGGCATACCGATTTCAGGTGTGAATTGTCTGTAACGAATCCTCCAGGGATATGATCCTCAACCTGTATAATATAACTAATTGCCGCCATCCCCCGGATGGGGTGTCATCGAGCACGTCGCGTCCAACGACAGCGGGAGGACACTTGGCCTCATTCAACAGAGACTCTCGCCACCGCACTCCCGCCCACCAATGCCTGCATTTAACTCCATGCATTCAATTCTCAGGGCCGGTATCCCCACTATCGCCCTCTCAGAGCTCTCGTTATGACGATGGCGCTCCACGACGGAGACATAGTTAATGTGATGGGTTGGCCTCTCAACCAGTTTCATCTCAATTTTTGGCTCCATGGGTTTTATTTCGCGCCTGTTGGTTCTTCCGCTCTTCTCAGACCTCGGCCCTAGCTCCTCCCAACCTCAACACTAGTTTTCTTCATCTCTGATTCGTGTCCATCCATCCTCTTCTGTTTTTTTTCTCGATGCCAAGGCAAAGGGGAAAATCCAAGCGAGGGGCGGTGTGGTGTAACTCACGGGGCCAGGATGGCAAAATACTCAGGACTTGGCTCAAATTGTAGCCCGTGCCTCCACTTAGGACCTCCACTCCAGATCTCCCTCCTCTGTCCTCCCTGTGGGTCTGTAGAGTGGAGTGGTTTGATAGCATGGTAATTCACTCGGCTTTGCACCCGAGCTCAGCCCAAAAACACGTCCATACACTAGCGTCTCTGCCGCCTACCTTCTGCCTCCACTCTCCCTAGCTCTACTGCCCCCTTCACTTCTTCCTCCCCCCACACTTCTTCCGCAGTGCCACCACCACTTTCACCTCCTCTTCTACCCCCGCCTATGCTCAATGCGATGGGTTTATGAAGCTGCAGAATTCTCTGGACATCATCCAGATCTCGGTCTTCGAAGTCAAGCATGACATGGCGGAGTTGCTCAGCAGAGCACTGTTAGGAGTGCTTGGAGACTCTCCTCTGCGCTCTCCTTCACACCACTCCGGTCTCCTTCACACCACTCCGGACACAAGGACTTCAGCCACTGACATTGCGAATGATCCTTGGAAGGAAAAGAGCCAGGCCCAAACTTCAGATGAAAACGGCTTTCACATTTTTTTTTTGGTTTTTTGTTATCTTTAGACGGATTATTTCTCTGGGTTCTAACCCTCAAAGGCACCTTAATTTCTAGTCTTAGAACAACAATTTGTCACAAGACAATTTTCTCTTTTTATTCCAATTGTGAATTGTTTGAATATTTGTGAACTATATGAACAAAGGGCAACATTGGTTTTCCATCTGAAAATGCAGCCACTGTCTCACTATTTACCTTGACAGCTGTAATTACAATAAGACTTTAATACATCTTTTTAAGATACCAAAAAAAATATTAATTGAGGCCATTTCTGAAATTCGCTATCTTGGCGATCTCCGATTTTCATTTTGCTTATAAGATTGTTGAAGGGGTAACATCATTTGTTTGCTGTGAATCAGTCTGCCAATCGTATGTCTGCACGAAAAATCTGGAAGAGATGATATTTCATCTCAACCTTCGCAATATCAGATCCGCTCAATCCGGCGCAAGGTAAACCTCGATATCGATCACAGATACCATACAGCTCATAAAGATTCTATGATTGTTGAGGGCACTCATTATTTTTTAATTTGAATTTGAACATGAAAGTTATCTATTGCCCAACTCACAACTTGTATTTTGAAAGTTAAAAGTTAAAGCAAAGCATTAATTAAATAGGATTGTTATTTTTAAAATTTAAAATAAAAAAATAAATATAATTATTATTTTTAAAATTTAAAATAAAAATTATTATTATCTA
>ML816123.1:231945-242285 GCA_009831015.1 Picea engelmannii | reverse complement strand
TTGAACCTATCTGGGAGAGATCTCAAGATTTTTTGCACTAAAGAAGGTTCCTCAATTGTTTCACCAAGCGCTTTCATTGCATTTACCATTTCTTCTACTCTCAGAAAGAATTTTCCAACAGTTTCATCTTCTTTCATCTTCAGCTGTTCAAACTGCATTATGTAGGTTTGAAGCTTGGCATCCTTTACCTTCTCATTACCTTCATAACTGTAAATGAGTTTGTCCCACATTTCTTTGGTAGTTCCTAGATGCATAACTTTTACAAATTCTTCTTCTGCAAGCCCACTCAAGATAACATTCATAGCCTTAGCGTTGAAGCTAAATTCTAGTTTGTCATCCTTATTGGCTAGTACAACTGGCTTTACATAACCAGTATCTACCACATCCCAAACATCTGCACCTAAAGCCATTATGTAGGTTCTCATTCTAACTTTCCAGAAGACAAAGTTTGTTCCATTGAACAAAGGGGCCTTATTGGTTGAATTTCCTTCATGGCTTGACATGTTTAAGCTCTAGGATCTACCTTTAGATAAAAGGGGTCATCTCTGATACCAATTGTTGGACAAATGAGAGGGGAGGGTGAATTAGTTGTTACCATGCTTAAACAATTATGCTTCTTTTAAATTCTTTACAAGGCACTCAATGATGATGACAATAATGTAGGTAAATAAGCAATGGGACATTCAGCATCAGTCACATGTATGAGATACACAGAGACAGATATTTCCCATCTAGTTTCATCTCATACTTAGAGAGTTCATGATCGACTGATTCGTGTGGATTACTGTGACTGTGTTAAGATAAAGGATTTATTGTAATACCGTTATATTCTCCAGTGTTGCCTACATTTGAGCATAAGAAGTTCTCACGTTCAAGTTTTTCTTCTACAGGTTGTCAGGAGCTCGATGCCTACAATAGCCCTCAACTTTACCTCATAAAAGTCTTCCTCCTATTCACCCTTACTACAACTCACTGTATAAAGTTTAACTAAGACCTCACCTACCTGTGCATGTCCAGCCTAGTTTCGGAGTTAGAACGATATTGTTCCGAGTTTTCTTTCAATTGATCAATTAAATCATCAATTCTAGGAAGAGGATAGCGATTCTTTACTGTAATCTTGTTCAAGGCCCTAAAATCTACACACATACGCCATGTACCATATTTCTTTGGCACTAACACAATTGGAGATCCACATGGCGATGTGCTTAGCATGATGACCCCTTTGTCAAGCAACTCTTGTATTTGTTTTTTGATTTCAGCATTCTCCATGACTGACATCATGTACATACCAATGTTTGGAAGAGGACAATATTGCTGCAATTGTATTTCATGTTGGATACCCCTTCTTGGAGGTAATTGTTACACATCAAAAATACTCACTTTGATAGTGTCGCAAGTGTCATCATTACAAGAATCGCAAGTGTCATTTTTTTCTCACAAGTGTCGCAAGTGTTAAAGAAAGCATACTGCCATGATGCCCATGTCGTGCCTGTAAACGACATCAAGAGGACACTTGGCACATGTCAAACACTTGATTTGGAAGAGGAGGAAAGGTTAACTAGGCTCATGAACCTTTTGCCATCTGAAAACACTCAAAAAACTAATTTTTGAAGGAGAGCGCTCCCCTATACCTCTTCTGGGAGTGCTGGTGCTTCCCCTTACACTGTTTTTGAGTGTTATGAAGCTCCTTTGACCCTTCTAAGGGAGCGTTGGTGTCTTTAGGAGTGCTATCACTCCCCTAAACACTACTAGGGAGCACTACAATGCTCTGATGGCCCTTTTAAGGGAGTGTTACCTATTTTAGGTAGCAATTGAGTTGTTGAGATGAATGGGGGAAGGATCTTTTCATTCTTAGAAGGCAGTTGAGCTCGAATCCCTAGTCTAGCCATGTTCTTAGGGAAGATCCTCAACTGAAGGAGGCAAATCCTCAACTTCCCCAAGGATATCTCAAGTGGTTAAAGCTTCTCCAAGGCTATATAAGCAAGCTTTCTCATGGTGAAAGGGGACTGAAAAGGGAGAATCACACCAAACTTATGATCTTATAAGTGGTGCTGGAACAGAGATATTTTGTAAGTAAGAGACCTATGATCTCATAGGGACCAATCAATGAAGCTATCATCATTCAGATCGTGAATATTTTGAGCAAGGTGTATATAAGGAGGACTTGACGAAACCGCTGCAATTCATCTATGGCTGTAAGCAATGTTCTGTCCTCATTAATATAATTTGCTTGGCCTGTTTCTTTCTAATTTGTGTTCAATCTCACATGAATTTGTCTCTTTAGTAGATAGACCTATTTCGGACTAATATTGATAGAGTAGGAAGTGGTCGTACTTTGTTTGTCTATAGGGTTCATCGAGGAGCGAAAGATTGGAGCTCAACTCGGAGCGTGCAGGGACAAACACCGGTAAAAGGTACTTCTTTCCTCCTTCCTCCTCACACAATAGTCCACCTAGATCTAAAAGGAATTCAGTGACCATGATAATCACTTTCTGTCTTAGAGTTAAAAGTCTAGCTCTTTGAGGAGATCTACCTGTCTGCAGGGAGATTTTCCTTCAACAGAAACTGGCGACTCCACTGGGGAGAATCGAATCAGAACTTTCTTCGTTTTGTTTTTTCCTCATAGACCTTGTCTTACCCTTTGTTTTCTTAGGCCTTGTTCACCCCTTTATATCTGATTTCACTTGCTGATTGACTCTTTACCCCATCACACTTAGCTTGATTGCAAAAATTCCATTGAAATTTTGGGTTTTTTGGACTTTTTCTGAGCTTTAGGACTCCAGCGCTCCCCTTCCTTGTTAGCAGGGTGCCAACGCTCCCTTAAGCTGCTAGAAAGAGCTTTATAATGCTCTGGTGGCCCTTATACCAAAGCGCCAGCCCTTTTTTTCCCAAAATCTCTTCAAAAATTGTATTTTTTGGAGGTCCAAACCCTGTTTTTTCACTTGCTGAGCTTCTTTGTGATTCAATGATTCTTCCTTTGACCTTTGACATGATTCCTCCTAAGAAGTAAACACCTTTTTGTTCATATTTTATGCCCTTCTTCATTATTTTTGATTTTTTGTTGTTGAGAGCTTGAAATCAACCCGTTGTTTTTTCTCTCCTATCCGACCGAGCGGGAACTCTAGTGAAGGACATTAGAAGTCTGTGACTCTTCTCATTTGGTTCTTTGAGGTCATCTGATCCAATTTCTTTCTCCTTCCTGTTGCGTTTTTTATTTTCTTTCTCTTGTTTGATTGCAAAAGGGTGTGTTGTTTGTGCGAAATCTACGTTTTCTTGTCCGAATCTCCTGATCTTAAAGGGTAGTTGGCAGGACAAGTTTTTCATTGAATTGATCATCATTCGCATGAAAACAACAAAAGTACATCTTAATGATTAGTTTGCATTTCTAAAATGTTGTAGCATCATATTGGATTTGATTGAGAACAAAATTGATTGAGGGCATTCCTTATCAAGTGTTTGATAGTGAAAATGACTCTTCCTCTTTCTCTTAAATAGGTATTCATTGAAAAGAAACGATTGCTTATGATATTTCATGCATATTTTTGGGAATTGAGTCATCATTCCATTAGCTTCATTTTCATACACCCTCTGAGTAAACAACAGCCATTAAAATCAATGCTTAACTAAAATTTATCAGACTTTTTACATCTTTGTTAGAAAACCTACATTAGTTTAAGGTGTAGGGCTTTGGAATAGGTTGAAAGGATAAATTTCCAAATCTATCGAACAAACTTAGTATCTTGCGGCAGAGAGAGTCAAATCCAATTGTCGTATTGGCTTGCTGGGATCCCCGTCTCACACAGGGGTTACGCACGAGGTCACATTCGGGTGAGTTACGGATATTATCCCTCCGTGGCCCAACTGTTTGTAGTGGTTGGATCGTATATTGGGGGTCACTTGAAGGTATACCCATGATTATGTGTGGGAGCCTTTCAAGCTGATTTCGGACTTGTTATCCTGCCCATACGTTCCGACTGGACTGTTGACTGTACCTGCCCAGGGGATGACTATGAGTTGGTGACCTTAGTAGCCATAATATTTAGGGTCTCACACAAGGTGACAGTGAAGGGAAGTCTCACTGTACCTGGAACAGACGTTGGTCAAACTCACTCGGGCTCCTTGGAGGGTAAATCCACAATTACTGTGTGGAATCTTGCACCAAGGCGTAAGTCCATTAAGCAGGTCACCAATGTAACTGATCCACCCGCTCTATCCCTGCCCCTTCCTATTTTGATCTCGCGACGTTGGATTTCATCACCAACTAGTGGTTTCATCATAGGAAGGTTTGTTTGATTGTTTTCTTCTTAGATTCTTAGTGTGTGTTGTTTGTTTTACTTAGTGGACCTTAGGTCGATTCAGTGTTAACGGAATCGAATCCTGGGAGTACCAATGGGGGAACCCCTTCTCTTGGGGAACCCTATACTTTTCCTTCGTTTGGAAACTTTGGTCCTCCATATGTTTCCACACTGAGTCTTCCAGGACTCACTATTGGATTACCAGTTTGGTTGTTCCCCACTCCGGTGATCCCGAATCCTCCCAATGTTTCAGTTTCACCTAATACTTTGGATGTCAATACACCACCCACACATAAACCTCACGTCAAATTTTCACCTTCTTCGCCCATTAAGTCTCCTTCCATTTCTCCTTATTTGCCTAGTGAAAGCTCTAAAGCAAGTAGCCAGGTTGATCAGAAGAAGAAGAAACAGAAAGAGAAGAAGAAGAAGAACCCGAAAAGGACAAAGGCCCCAACAACATCAGATGTTGGCTCTAAGAAACCAGTTACTATTAATAGTACTGGGAGTGTTGATGAGGTCAACAAGATTAAAATGAAGAATCCAAAACCCAAATTCCCTTGCAGCCTTTGTAAGGGTGACCACTTTCTGAGGGATTGCCCCGGTCTTACCCAGGTCTTAGAAATGTGGTCCTCCACGTCATCGGCCTATGTCGGTCATGTCGATGATACCCCGTCAACTAGTGATGTTAAGGTTGGTAAAAAGAAGAAAAATGTCAAGTTCCCTTGCATGTTATGTAAAGGTGATCATTACTCTCACCTTTGTCCTCGTATGGACGAGGCTTCTTCTCTTTTGGAAAAACTTCAACTTCCAAAAGGTTATCGTAATATTTCCTCCAACCCATCGTTGGTTGATGGACTGGTCAATCCGGTTCCATCCTCGGTCAGTCCGGTTGATCAGGTGGTCAATCTAGTTTCCTCCTCGATTGAACCACGAACCCAAGTAGCTGATCTAGTTCCGTCATCGATCAACCCCACTCTTCATCAAAAGAGTGTAACCCAAGTGGTCGATCTGTTTTCATCCTCGGTCGATCCCACTCTCCCATTAGAGAGTGACACCAAAGCGGTCGATCCGTTTCCACCCGTTGAACCCATTCTTCCCTTGGAGAATGTACCCAATGTGGTCAATCCAGTTCTGTCACCGGTCAATCCCACTCCTCCTTTGACGAGTGCCAAAGTGGTTGATCCAGTCCTTTCCTCGGTCAGTCCCACTCTTCATCCGAAGAGTGCCAAATTGGTTGCTCCGGTTACATTATCGGTCAATCCCACTCTTCCGTTGAAGAGTGACAAAGTGACTGATCCAGTCCCGTTCGTGGTTAGTCCCACCCTTCCTCCGAAGAGTGCCAAAGAGGTTGCTCTAGTTACATCCTCAGTCAATCCCACTCTTCCTCTGAAGAGTGCCAAAGTGGTCGATTCAAGTCCACCATTGATCAATCCTACTCTCCCTCTAGAGAGTAAACCCGATACTACCCACGTTTTTCTCATTAATACAGACTCTACTGTGCTGGGGGGCATTCCTCGTTCTCCTGCGAAACCCCCTCCAAGTAATGAGACCATCCTTTTTGATTGGGGTGTGATAACTAGACCTCGTCTTCCCTCTCACATTCCTTTTTAGATTACAATACAGGTTTGTGGTCGGGACGTTCCTCAAACGCTGATAGATGAAGGCGCGTCCGTTAGTATTTTGTCATCTGTTGCTTGGCATGCTTTGGGTTGTCCTCATCTTGCGCCAGTTACCCAGAATCTATTGGCTTTTAACAGAAGAACCAGTCAACCTTTAGGGATCCTTCCTCATTTTCTTGTAACTTTGGGAGGGAAAACTGTCTTTATCGATGTCATGGTAGTCCGAGACCCATTGGATTTCTCTTTACTCCTTGGGTGGGATTATGTCTATTCCATGAAAGATATTGTATCCACTCTTTTCCGTGTGATCTCTTTCCCTCACAATGGAAGAATTGTGACTGTTGATCAACTTTCATTCATCGGCCCTGACTGGGTTACCTCCCTAAGTGGTTCTTATATGCAGACAATATCACCCTCGCCGCATGTCAATTATGTGGTGTTGTCTCCCATGATTTCAACTTCTGATGCTTTGGATCCGATAGTTGACATGGTGATTTCTTCGGTAGGATTATTAGAGCCTGATCTCCTTACCCCTGTCATGACCCTCGACATGTGTTCCTTCCAGAGTGATTCTCTTCCATCCGGCGAAGATCTCTTGGAAGCCATGACCGAGTTTTGTCCTTTGACATGGTACCCTTCTAGAGCATTATCCTCTTGAAAGCCATGATAAAGAAACCAGGAGCATAGTTTTTCTTCTCTGTGGCAAGCTCGTTAAAAAATGAAACAGAGGCCCTGAGCATAGTTCTTTTCCTATATCAAGCTCGTTAAAAAATGAAACAGTCATTTCTCTTGAACCTTCTTTTCATCCACCCTTCTCCTTTTTCTCATCTACTAGCAAAATTGGTGACAACCTTAGAGCCGGTGAATGAATCGAAGCTTGGAGGTCATGTCTCCAGCCTTTTCTGATCATTCTGGAGTTAAGCCACTAGCTTTCAAGCTGAGGGCATACCGAGCTTAGTCTTTGTTCTTTCTCGTGCTCGTAAATACATGAGAATGCATCCGGGTAGAATTTTATCTCTTTTTCGGACCTGTATGGATACACGAAAAAGGAACCCCCTGGAGTCTCCTTTAAGCTCTTTTCAGACTCTCTAAACATGAAAATATTGTCGAGTGATCTTGCTTCCTTTCCCACTCGTTAAACGGTTTGAAAGGGCGTCTTTTCGAGTGATAATTTATCTCTTTTTCGGCCTCGCGAGACTAACATTACGAAAAAGGACAACATTGGAGTCATCTTTAAGTCCTTTTCAGACTCTCTAAAGATGAAAAGATTACCGATCGACCTTGTTCTCTTCACGCTCGTTAAAGTATTTGAAGAAAACGTCTGTTGAGCAATAGTTTATCTCTTTTTCGGTCTCGTCAGACTACTTTATGAAAAAGGAACTGAGAGAGTTATCTTTTAAGTGTTTTTCCAAACTCTATAATCATGAAAAACCTTCGAGTTTTCTGTCTTTGGACTCGGTAAACAAAACATCGACAGGCCCATATGGGACCAAACCCTTACTTCTTCCAGTTTGTTAAACAAAGGAAGAGGAACTTACCGAAGGTGAGTTATATCGAGCATGTGTTACCCTCCTCGAGCTCGTTAAATTAAAAAGAGGTACTCGTCTATCTGGATGGGGGGGAATTTGAAAGAAGCAAGCCAAGCAGTTTCTTGAGAACATTACCAAGTAACTCTTAGAGTCGCCCTTGAACACGACACTTTGTCTTTTGCACACATTATAATCCATTGAACCTCTGCATTGAGCCAATCCTTTGAGTTTCTTTCACTCCTTTGGTTCACCTGACGTAAGTCACAGCATCCACTGTATCATCAAGTTTTGGTCCATGTCATGTTTCTGCTGTCGTGCCTCAGTGTTCAAGGGAAGTATCCGCCTCGAGAGTCAGTCATCACAAATATCTTGTCTCAATACCCATGTCAGTCCATGTTCATTTGATCTACCAATTACATCTCCGTGTCTGTTTCGTGTTGTTGATGGGGGATACATCAAGGCCCTCCTTCGACGAGTCTATTCCTGTCGACTTCAACACATTATCCAGGAACTAGACTTAGAAACCAGTTAGTACTTTGGGACTTGCATGCCTCAATGACAGGCCTCCTCACATTCGACAGTGGGTTTACATTATTGACCTCTGATCAGATGATTCCACAGATGTTCGACTTCAGCTCATCCATTCACATTCGTTGGAATGTACTAGAGTACCTTGGGATTCATTGGCATTAATGGTGATCTCCCTTGCGCTTGTTAACAGTTTACATCATTGACCGGTAATCAAGTGGTTTCTGCCATGTTCGACATCAGGACATCTATTCACATGGTTAGATTTGTACTACATCGGGATTGGTAAGAAGACCCTGGGTTGAGTGATCACTTTGATATGTACTTTGCCCAGGTTGTGATGGAGTTTCTTTTGAACAATGACATATATATTGTTACATAGATCCACTTTGTATTGGTCGTGGCTATGCCTTGTCATCTCGTAGATCCACTGTGTATTCTTCGTGGCTACGATCAGTTCATGTCATGAGAGTATAGATCCATAGTGTATTCTCAGTGGCTATACCTTTTTATCAATACAATTATGGATCTGCAGTGTATTTTATGGTGGCCATATCTTGAAAGTCTTGATCACCCAAGCATAGGTATGCCTGCCTTGGGTTTGAAACATGTCATAATATTTGTTGGATTTTTGTGTGCAGCTTTTGTCAGGTTCTCTGCGTCTATACCCTTGCTTGAAAGTCTACAAAGAATTTCAGTTATTAGTTCCTGTCTTCTAACTTCATACTTTGGGGGGCAATCTGTTACACATAAAAAATACTCACTTTGATAGTGTCGCAAGTGTCGTCATTACAAGGTTCGCAAGTGTCATTTTTTGCTCACAAGTATCGCAAGTATTAAAGAAAGCATACTGCCATGATGCCCATGTCATGCCTGTAAACGAAATCAAGAGGACACTTGGCACATGTCAAACACTTGATTTGGAAGAGGAGGAAAGGTTAACTGGTTCATGAACCTTTTGTCATCCGAAAACACTCAAAAAACTAAGTTTTGAAGGAGAGCGCTCCCCTATACCTCTTCTAGGAGTGTTGGCGCTCCCCCTTACACTATTTGGGAGTGTTATAAAGCTCCTTTGGCCCTTCTGAGGGAGCGTTGGTGTCTTTAGGAGTGTTGGTGCTCCCCTAAACACTACTAGGGAGCACTACAATGCTCTGATGGCCCTTTTAAGGGAGTGCTACCTATTTTAGGCAGCAGTTGAATTGTTGAGATGAATGGGGGAAGGATATTTTCATTCTTAGAAGGAAGTTGAGCTCGAATCCCTAGTCCAGCCATGTTCTTAGGGCAGATCCTCAACTGAAGGAAGCAAATCCTCAACTTCCCCAAGGATATCTCAAGTGGTTAAATCTTCTCCAAGGCTATATAAGCAAGCTTTCTCATGGTGAAAGGGGACTGAAAAGGGAGAATCACACCAAACGTTTGATCTTATAAGTGGTGCTGGAACATAGATATTTTGGAAGCAAGAGACCTATGATCTCATAGGGAGCAATCAGTGAAGCTATCATCATTCAGATCGTGGATCTTTTGAGAAAGGGGTAGACAAGGAGGACTTGATGAAACTACTGCAATTCATCTATGGCTGTAAGCAATGTTCTGTCCTCATTAATATAATTTGCTTGGCCTGTTTCTTTCTAATTTGTGTTCAATCTCACATGAATTTGTCTCTTTAGTAGATAGACCTATTTCAGACTAATCTTGATAGAGTAGGAAGTGGTCGTACTTTGTTTGTCTATAGGGTTCATCGAGGAGCGAAAGATTAGAGCTCAACTCGGAGCGTGCAGGGACAAACACCGGTAAAAGGTACTTCTTTCCTCCTTCCTCCTCACACACTAGTCCACCTAGATCTAAAAGGAAGTCAGTGACCATGATAAGAACTTTATGTCTTAGAGTTAAAATTCTATCTCTTTGAGGAGATCTACCTGTCCGCAGGGAGATTTTCCTTCAACAGTAATCCCTTTGGCTCCTGAAACATCTCATCATATTGGTTAACAACCTCATATTGATCAGATTTCAACTTTGCATCACAACCTTGAAAAACTTCGCTTTCAATATTATCTTTGGGTTTAATCATTAAGAGAACAAAAATTTTACTAGAATTGACTAATCTCTTCATTTGTCTTGCATTTACAAGTGACAAATTCATCTTCTTTGAATGTGCTCTAACAATGTACTCAACTCCATTTTTAAACAAGTGATACTTATTCTCATGATGATGAAAAATGTCTCTCATGTCATATAAGTATGGGCTTCCCAACTCAATACCATAGATATCCAAAGGAATAACATCAAGCTCTACCTCATCTATAAAATTTGCAGTGATGGCAAACCGAAGTCTACACCTTCTTGTCACCTGCAATTTAGCATTGTCACAT
>ML816123.1:216521-227198 GCA_009831015.1 Picea engelmannii | reverse complement strand
GATTTGTACAAGTAAAGAAAAGGTGACTAAGTTACTCGAATTTTATCTGAAATGGTTCGGTTGGACACTGGTGTACCATTTCCATCCAATCCTTTCAACCTAGCATTGAAAACCATGCGAACCACTGTTGGATGCTAGGTATATGTGCGATAGCTTGAATTTATAGAGTTATCGTCCTTGAAAAGACTAGTTTCTGCAACGACTTCAGCCCAAGTTATTCATCTCACCCGACCTTCAACCCACCGTAAAATGAATCCAAGAGAACTTGGACAAAAATCAAGATACGTACAACGTTCAAACTGTAGACCACATTCTCAGTATGTCGGATCCCAAGGTCTTCTACTCTCTGTTGCCTGGCGAGCCATGAATGGAAAGAGCGACGGCCAAAATGAATGTGGAGAAGTGTAGTACGAATTCTGCAGTAGTATATTTGGGTTTCGATTATTTTCGACTTCGATCACAAGAATGGAGGGCACGAAAAATAGTGTAATACAAGAGGCGCGAACAAAAATTAGGGATGTGGCTAGAATTGCAGAGTAATGCAGAGGGTACCGAAAACGATTTTGAGGAATTTGTTGCTCTGTTGGATCAAATTCAATACATGAACGTAAATGTTTGAGTTGGGGTGTCAGCTTTTCGAGCGTTTCCGCCCTCAACGACACGACCGTTAACGTAGAGAGGTTTATTCTGGGGTATGCTCCACCCCACAGACACTGCAAACCTCATCATCACAGTTGGCATCTCTGATCACAAACGATCTCACCGGTGGCTGCAGACAATTTGCATGGTTAGACGAAAATACAAGATTGTTTAGGGGGAGTAATTTGTTTAAGGATGGATCAGAGCGGTTACGCCGAACGATGAAGATCCTTCATGAAAAGGAGAAGTAATCATTATTCGAACGTTCCATACGCCAGTTGTCTAGAGCCGTTTTTAAAGGCGTTTCTTCACACCAACACATCCCGAAACCTATGCAATCAATAGTATCGTAACGTTCCTCCGTTCATTCAATTTCCATTTTGCTATTTTCAGTCAGTCACCATGTACGGAATCCTAGCAGTCTTCGGTTGCTTGGACACATCGCAGGCCAAGCGCGTTCGAGTGCTCGAGCTCTCACGCAGGCCTCGACACAGAGGCTCCGACTGGAGCAGACTGTCTCAGATGCTACCCTCGTCACCGTCCAAGCAAAGTGTGCTTAATTTTGGTAGCATGAGTAAACAAGTCTTAGATTTCTTTGCCTGTAAACCTGATCATTTAAAATCACAACAAGTTTCGAAAACAGACTGTAATCTACAATATTTTCCTGAAGGAAAGAAAATTCACGGCCCTGCCCAACATCGAACAATGCCCCACGGTGAGGAAGCTCGAGATTCAAGCAGTGACACAAAGAGGAACAACAGTTGCACTGATCAGAGAACAACCGAAGCAATATTTAAAAGGCCCCGTCTAGATACTGGCTCAACACTTCCTACGTTCAAGGTGAGGAAGGAGAAACTCGGGGACCGAATTACAGCCCTACAATAGCTCGTTTCGCCTTTTGGCAAGACTGACACTGCATCTGTTTTGCTGGAAGCCATCGGATATATCAAGTTCCTACAGGATCAAGTACAGGTGTTGAGCACACCATATTTGAAGAGTGGGGGGCACATCAAATCTAGGTAGCCAAGATCACAAAGGTTGGGGATCGTCTGATAAGAAGGATTCGGAGGAACCAAAGCAGGAGCTGAGGAGTAGAGGGCTATTCCTAGTTCCCGTATCTTGCACCTTTCACGTTGCAAATGAAAATGGTGCAGATTACTGGACGCCTTTGCTTGAGGGAACCTACAGATAAAAGACTAGACTATTACAGCTTAATCTAATACATCAGATTTACTGCAGCATCATGTAACCAATACACCAAACAAGCCAAGCTTCTGTGTTCAGCTAAAAGTCATCATATCAGAGTGATTCTTGCTGCTGATGGTAAGCGTTTTTCTCGCTCAAGAGTTGTATCATACAAAATGATTAAATCCTTTTTCTGGACACACAGCTTGATGGTATTATCAGATTACACCTCTTAAATTCTCTCAGAGGTTACAGACACTATATCTGCGCAATAAGTTGTAGCATCATTAAGGCATATCAACAACGCAATCATGCTTTTCTTGAATAATGATCGCAGACCATCAAGACTGTAATCCGTTACAACTGCGCAGATCATTCTGTCCACTTGTCTAAACAATTAGTAGCGGTTCGAGTAGCCTACAGAGCATGCGACAGAACACTTGGCAGTCAAAATTTTCCTTGAAGACGAACTGTTTCAGATTCCTGGAAGGCCAAGAGTTTCATTTTTTCTTTTTTAAAAAGATAGATGTAACAGCACCAGAGGGGGTGCATGAGCGCAGGACTGGGAGAAAAACTTATGTCAAGGAGTTTTCATTGTAATGACTGAGTTTCTTGTAAACCAGATTGGAATAATAAAGAATATCTGTTGCTTGCAACTGTGAGATTCATCACAGTCAATCTCTTTCAGCATGTTTTCTTCTCCTTCGACTATGTTAAATTGTTTGGATTTCATTTATGTATTCCTTACTCGCAGTTGATGTGTTGGCATAGTTTTATGTCTTCCTTAATCCATTACAGCTGCATTACATTTTGTTTTCTTCTAACCGATGGGCTTCGTTATACTTTAGTATGACCACTACTATAACGAAAGGATTTGGGTTTTCTGTAAGTGTTTATTTCCTTTCCTCTGCACCAGCTATCAGCTGTGTAAGACCAATCTGCATCTTCAGAACTCTACATGTATCCTTTGCTACGTCGGCCTTTCTTTTTCTTTCCCCTATCGCATCATGATTTATCAAAGCGCTGAAAGATAGACTTACATTGCCTCGCTTTCCGCAAGTTATTTGATCTCTGCTATTGTCTCTTTTTCTCGGTTTTCATTTGACTCCATGCCCAATGGACCTTTTCCCTAGTTTAACACCCAAACTCCCATAATCCAAGACCATCTTTTACCCATAAACCTGCCCACCTTTTTTACGCTACTTAAAATCCTATTGTGACATTGTTCGAGAGATCCCTCTCAGGTTGGGGGAGGGCAGCCTTCCAATCCAAAGTGGTTCGAGGTTGCCTCGGGATTGATTTGCTGCAGCCCATTTTAGTTCTGAGTGACAACATTTTTGGCTCCGTTGTCGAGGACGGAGGACGAGGTTATCTTCCCTGGGATACGACAAAGTTCAGATCTATCTCATGATGGTGAACAAGGGATAGGCATTCAATTGGCTCTGATCATTCACCTGGCGACTCCTTGGTTCGTAGACTCTACATGATTTTGTTGGCGACTCCACTGGTCTCAAATGTCGAGCTCGTTCGCTGCTCAAATTTCTGCAAGGTTTTCTCCTCTGGACTTTTCAAATGTTTATGGCTTTCCAAACACTGTTCCAGACATGAAAATTTGGGCAGATATCCTTCCTAAATTTGGAGAAGATGAGGACGACAATCCCGGTCGGCATTTGTTTGAATTCCAAAAGCTCATGGAAGAATTAAATGAAGATGTCCTCATGAAAATGTTTATGTTTACATTGGGAAAAGATGCTAGACTCTGGTATAAATCTTTACCCCATTCCAGTATTCCTTCATTGAAATTTTTTCACGCACTTTTTCATCAACATTGTAGGAGGATATATCCTACTGAATTCCTTTTTGAATATTGTTGTAATACATGTCCTCTTGAGGAGGAAGAAAGAACAAAAATTTCTCGAGTTGATGAAAATGATCAGGACGAGGAAGAGTTGGCTCATGAGAATGTTGGATCTTGTGAACTTACTCAGGAAGAAGACGTAAATCTGTTTTTGGATGGTGACAGTCAGGTATTTCATGGAACCCTACAGGAAGTTAGCAAACCTATTTGTGAGGATTTCCTGCCAGAAGATCAGATTTTAGACTCTGCTTTGTTTCATGAAAAAGATATGGCTTCCTTGTTCAATGATCCTGAGCATCATGAATCAGAACATAGAGTAGTCATGGATGTTTTAAAACCTCAGTATGATATGTTCTTCCAAGACCCTTTTGCTGATCTTTTGGATTCATTTAATGGAGGAATATGCTCTGTCATGAATGTTTGGTCAAAAGAATTGATGAAGGGTTTGCACATCCGTGATCACCAACAGGTCAGATGGGGATGGTCAACTTCCTTTTTCAGCCTACTCGAAGAAAGTGTAAAAAAGTTTCAAGTAAGCAGCCAATTGTTGGATTGGCTTCACTGGCATTTTCGTATCATTTGATGCCGGAAATTTTTCAGTAGTTAGAGTAGGTGATGTATATAAATAAGCTTGATTTCGAGCATTAGATTAAATCGATTCTTTTCAATATGTTTTCAGTTAAGTTTTGAATCCAGTATGGTTTTGTAATAAGCAGTTTTTGTTCCGCTAAGATGCAAGTAAAGTGACAGAGTTCAGGTTCGACGATGTCGGGAAGCCAAATGGATGGAGGCACTTGGTCTACGGTTCTTGGCACTTTCAGGAAAGCACCATCCCTAGTTGGAGCCAATGTTGTAACAGATCTCAAAATCGACTCTGATGTCCAAGGGCGAAAGGGAGGTTTCGGTTCTCATTGGCATCATGTTGGTTTTCGTGGTCCATGTGGTTGGAGTTTATTGGTGGTATAGAAAGGATGATCTATTGTATCCACTTGTTATGCTTCCTCCAAAAACAATACCACCCTTTTGGCATGCATTGTTCATCATTGTGGTTAATTATACAATGGTGCGGCAAGCTGCAATGGTTTTTAAATGTGGTCTTTTGATATATTATAAGAATAGCCGAGGACGTAACTATCAGAAGCAGGGTCAGATGTTGACTATGGTTGAATACATTCTATTACTCTATCGTGTGTTGCTTCCTACACCTGTTTGGTATCGCTTCTTCTTGAACAAAGAATATGGTAGCCTGTTTTCCTCTCTCACAACAGGATTGTACCTTACCTTTAAGCTGACATCAATTGTGGATAAGGTTCAATCATTCTTTGCGGCATTGAAGGCAATGTCCCGCAAAGAAGTTCAGTATGGGTCATATGCTACTACGGAGGAGGTCCTTGCAGCTGGAGACTTGTGTGCAATCTGCCAAGAGAAAATGTACACCCCCATATTATTACGTTGTAAACATATATTTTGTGAGGAATGTGTCTCAGAATGGTTTGAAAGGGAGAGGACTTGCCCCCTTTGTCGCACTTTGGTAAAGCCAACGGATTTGAGATCTTTTGGGGATGGTTCTACCAGTCTTTTCTTTCAGTTGTTTTGATTTGTACAAGTAAAAGGAAGGTGACTAAGTTACTCGAATTTTATCTAAAATGGTTCGGTTGGACACTGGTATACCATTTCCATCCAATCCTTTCAACCTAGCATTGAAAACCATGCGAACCACTGTTGGATGCTAGGTATACGTGCGATAGCTTGAATTTACAGAGTTATCGTCCTTGAAAAGACTAGTTTCTGCAATGACTTCGGCCCAAGTTGTTCATCTCACCCGACCTTAAACCCACCGTAAAATGAATCCAAGAGAACTTGGACAAAAAGAAAGATACATACAGCGTTCAAACTGTAGACCACATTCTCAGTATGCCGGATCCCAAGGTCTTCTACTCTCTGTTGCCTGGCGAGCCATGAATGGAAAGAGCGACGGCCAAAATGAATGTGGAGAAGTGTAGTACCAATTCTGCAGTAGTATATTTGGGTTTCGATTATTTTCGACTTCGATCACAAGAATGGAGGGCACGAAAAATAGTGTAATACAAGAGGCGTGAACAAAAATTAGGGATGTGGCTCGAATTGCAGAGTAATGCAGAGGGTACCGAAAATGATTTTGAGGAATTTGTTGCTCTGTTGGATCAAATTCAATATATGAACGTAAATGTTTGAGTGGGGGTGTCATCTTTTTGAGCGTTTTCACCCTCAATGGGACGACCGTTAACGTAGAGAGGTTTATTATGGGGTACGCTCCACCCCACAGACACTGCAAACCTCATCATCACAGTTGGCGTCTCTGATCACAAACGACCTCGTTGGTGGCTGCAGACACTCTGTATGGTTAGACGAAAATACAAGATTGTTTGGGGGGAGTAATTCGTTTAAGGATGGATCAGAGCGGTTACGCCGAACGATGAAGATCCTTCATGAAAAGGAGAAGTAATCATTATTCGAACGTTCCATACGCCAGTTGTCTAGAGTCGTTTTTAAAGGCGTTTCTTCACACCAACACATCTCGAAACCTATGCAATCAATAGTATCGTAACGTTCCTCCATTCATTCAATTTCCATTTTGTTGTTTTCAGTCAGTCACCATGTACGGAATCCTAGCAGTCTTCGGTTGCTTGGACACATCGCAGGCCAAGTGCGTTCGAGTGCTCGAGCTCTCACGCAGGCCCCGACATAGAGGCCCCGACTGGAGCGGACTGTCTCAGATGCTACCCTCGTCACCGTCCAAGCAAAGTGTGCTTAATTTTGGTAGCATGAGTAAACAAGTCTTAGATTTCTCTGCCTATAAACCTGATCATTTAAAAGCACAACAAGTTTTGAAAACAAACTGTAATCTACAATATTTTCCTGAAGGAAAGAAAATTCACGGCCCTACCCAACATCGAACAATGCCCCACGGTGAGGAAGCTCGAGATTCAAGCAGTGACACAAAGAGGAACAACAACTGCGTTGATCAGAGCACAGCCGAAGCAATATTTAAAAGGCCCTGTCTAGATACTGGCTCAACGCTTCCTACGTTCAAGGTGAGGAAGGAGAAACTCGGGGACCGAATTACAGCCCTACAACAACTCGTTTCGCCTTTTGGCAAGACTGACACTGCATCTGTTTTGCTGGAAGCCATCGGATATATCAAGTTCCTACAGGATCAAGTACAGGTGTTGAGCACGCCATATTTGAAGAGTGGGGGGCACATCAAATTCGGGTAGCCAAGATCACAAAGGTTGGGGATCATCTGATAAGAAGGATTCGGAGGAACCAAAGCAGGAGTTGAGGAGTAGAGGGCTATGCCTAGTTCCCGTATCTTGCACCTTGCACGTTGCAAATGACAATGGTGTGGATTACTGGACGCCTTCGCTTGGGGGAACCTACAGGTAAAAGACTAGACTGTTACAGCGTAATCTAATACATCAGATTTACTGCAGCATCATGTAACCAATACACCAAAGAAGCCAAGCTTCTGTGTTCAACTAAAATTCATCATATCAGAGTGATTCCTACTGCTGATGGTAAGCTTTTTTCTCGCTCAAGAGCTGTATCATACAAAATGATTAAATCTTTTTGCTGGACACACAACTTGATGGTATTATCATATTACACCTCTTAAATTCTCTCAGAGGTTACAGACACTGTATCTGCGCAATAAGCTGCAGCAGCATTAAGGCATATCAGCAACACAGTCATGTTTTTCCTGAATAATGATCGTAGACCATCAAGACTGTAATCTGTTACAACTGCGCAGATCATTCTGTCCACTTGTCTAAACAATTAGTAGCAGTTCGAGTAGCCTACAGAGCATACGATAGAACACTTGGCAGTCGAAATTTTCCTTGAAGACGAACTGTTTCAGATTCCTGGAAGGCCAAGAGTTTCATTTTTTCTTTTTTAAAAAGATAGATGTAACAGCATCAGAGGGGGCGCATGAGCGTAGGACTGGGAGAAAAATTTTTGTCAAGGAGTTTTCATTGTAATGACTGAGTTTCTTGTAAACTAGATTGGAATAATAAAGAATATCTGTTGCTTGCAACTGTGAGATTCATCACGGTCAATCTCTTTCAGCATGTTTTCTTCTCCTTCGACTGTGTTAAATTGTTTGGATTTCATTTATGTATTCCTTACTCGCAGTTGATGTGTTGCCATAGTTTATGTCTTCCTTAATCCATTACAGCTACATTACATTTTGTTTTCTTCTAACCGATGGGCTTCGTTATACTTTAGTACGACCACTACTATAACTAAAGGATTTGGGTTTTCTGTAAGTGTTTATTGCCTTTCCTCTGCACCAGCTATCAGCTGTGTAAGACCAATCTGCATCTTCAGAACTCTACATGTATCCTTTGCTACGTCAGCCTTTCTTTTTCTTTCCCCTATCGCATCATGATTTATCAAAGCGCTGAAAGATAGACTTACTTTGCCCCGCTTTCCGCAAGTTATTTGATCTCTGCTATTGTCTCTTTTTCTCGGTTTTCATTTGACTCCATGCCCAATGGACCTTTTCCCTAGTTTAACACCCAAACTCCCATAATCCAAGACCATCTTTTACCCATAAACCTGCCCACCTTTTTTATGCTACTTAAAATCCTATTGTGACATTGTTCGAGAGATCCCTCTCGGGTTGGGGGAGGGCAGCCTTCCAATCCAAAGTGGTTCGAGGTTGCCTCGGGATTGATTTGCTGCAACCCATTTCAGTTCTGAGTGACAACATGTTCCAAGAACACGTGCTTGCTGGGAGAGAGGGGAAAAGAGGGAGAGAGGGGGAGAAGGGGGGGAGAAAGATAGAGAGGGAGAAAAAATGGAAACTTAGAAATATGAGCACATGTGTGTTCTTAGAGCACATCCTTGTTCTTAGAGCATGTGTGTGCTCTTAGAGCACATCCTTGTTCTTAGAGCATGTGTGTGTTCTTAGAGCACATGCATATTCTTAGGAGCATGTCCGTGTTCCTTCAATTTCATTTTTTAGGGGGGGGCGGGAATGATAATTCTATTGTACATGTTTAATGAGTTGGTTTCCTCATATTTAGGTTCGAGATGAAAAACCTAGTGGTTTGGGAAATACATTAAAACCTCCATTTTTATGAATACCTCTCAATATCTCTATTTTTACCTTATTTTTGTATAGGCTACACAAATCCATTGTTGATGAAACTATAAACATACATAGAATGACGTATGCAAATTTCATATATATATATATATATATATATATATATGAAAATTAATATTAATTATTATTTTTAATTTATTTTTGTCTTGACATATATCATAATCCTAAAATTCATTAAAAAAAAATTATTTTGTTATAACTTTCCTAAAATATATACTTCTTTTTATTTTTTTCTTGTTGTTTCGTCATATTTAAAATAAAGTTATAATCCCATTAGAAAAGACTTAAAATAAAATTTATTTGATAATCTTAAGACCTGTTGAGACTATTTTTTTAATAGAAAAAATTGTCAATAATATTAAGAAGTGAGTGACATGAATATGTTAGGCATTTTATCAGGAAATAAAGCCGTCTACCATACTAGAACATTGTCTCTACCCTACTAAAACATTGTCTCGCACTCTTGAACATTGTGTCATACTCTTTTTGTCATTTCATTAAATTTTCATCAGTCATTAAATTTTCGATGAGAGTCAATTGATTACATTGCATGACCCATTGATTGTTTTCTCTAAAAGTTTTTTTTTTAAATTAATGCAAAAGTGTTTACTACTTATTCTTATGAACTTTTGGTTTACCTCTAATTTATGAAACAAAGAAAATTTTAAATTAATGCAAAAGTGTTTACCTCTAATTTATGAAACAAAGAAAATTAATGCAAAAGTGTTTACCTCTAATTTATTTATGAAACAAAGAAAATTTAAATTTAAATTTAAATATTTATTAAGATAAGGAAAATATGAAACTTTATAAATTAAAAATATATATACTTTATAAATTTCCATGAAATGTAAAAGAAAAATCACTAAAAAAAATTGTAATCGTCATCATACTGTTTTACACAGGCCTGCCTCTATCCAAAGATATTCCATATTAATTTACTGTCGCTTGATATCTTGATTGGATCAATCTCAAGGATACTCTATGAAAATTACTTATGTATTTTTTTGTAACAGAGACTCACATGCTTTCAAACTGTGTGGAACAATGCTGCCCTTTGACTTCATAGTATTAGAGCATTAAATAGCATGATAAATAGCATGATGTTTAGCATTTAATACTGAAGTTGAAGTTGGTGGCTAAACGTTTTTTTTTTAGGTTTTTTTTTTATAGGAATTGGTTTGAATGGGGATGTAAATTTGAACAAAATCTCTATTTTTTGTTGTTTAAATTGTCTTTCTATATGCATAAATGGATTTAGCCTGGTGAAAAACCTCTAGGACACTCAAACCAAACTGTAGAAAGTTTACACTACTGCCTTTTAAACTATGTGAAACAATGTTGTCCTTTGACTTCATAGTATTAAAGCAATAACTAACATGATGTTTGACATTTAATACTGTAGTAAGTGGTATATACATTATTGGATATATCTCAGTGTATATATCATCAAAGTGTTTGGATAATGTATATACCAGTTATCACAACATTGAATGAGGAACAACAAACTAGTTAATGTTCACCTTCATCTTATCAACACCTCTGGTCAAGTACATTCTGAGTATAATATTCAATATATGTACCAACCATCTCAAGATTGAATACTGCTCAACATACTGGTAACATTTAATGCTACGCAACATACTGGTTAATGGTAGCTTTTCATACAGCAACATTGAATGCTGGGCAATATACTGATTAATGCTCGCCTTTCATTGTATCCTCGAACGCCTCTTGTCAGGTGCGCTCTGAGTATAATCTGGCCAAGGACATATCTATCGTTCAACCCCAAACTCCAAGTCGATCAATGCGCCAGACTCCCGAGAAGCTCTCGGTTGATGAG
>ML816123.1:163910-184295 GCA_009831015.1 Picea engelmannii | reverse complement strand
ATGTGTGGAATTTGCTAAGAATGACGACCTGACAAATCCCTGTTGTCTGCACGTGTGTTTGCAGAAGCTTAGCAAGTGCCAGAACCGAATAGGGTTGTCGTTGAGAGCAGAGAATGGAAGAGGTGTGGATTGCCTCCAATTCAAAGAACGAAAGAGAAGGAAGAAATGTCAACTTGGGAGTCGAAGGATCAAACTCTAATGGGCAAGGAAAAGAGATAGATAAGGAAGGACATATGATGAAAATCATTGAAAGATTGCAGAAATATGCCCAGGCTCATCGAGCTAATAGCCGAACACTCATGAAAGTCAGGGATAAGCAGGGTGAATTCAACTTAAGGATGTTGAAGAGTCTGGAAAGAATAGAAAAGAAATTGGAAAAGGAGAGTGACTCAAGCAAGACAGAGAGTCGCAGGACCCCTGAGAGGAAAAGAAGATCAAGGAGTGTCAACAGACATCATCATCACTCCCCAAATCATTCCAGTAGGGAAGCACACAGTAGTTCAAGCCCATATCCTACCAGAAAGCATAGGAGATCTGAGATGGATGAATTAAAAGGGGAAATGAACAATATCAAGCCTCCAACGTTCAATGGAGAACATAAGAAGGAGGAAGATGCCGAAAATTGGTTGCTTGGTATGAGGAAATACTTTCAACTGTAGAATTATTCCTCTCATGTAGAGGGTAGGATTGCCATGAATCAATTGAAGGGAAAGGCATCCATGTGGTGGGATCAACTTGTGCAAGTGAAGTACATCAGGGAAAGAGACATCACATGGAAAGAATTCAAGAGGTATTTCGAGAGGAAATACTTAACTAAAAGATATTATGACAAAAAGATGAAAGAGTTCTTTGAACTCAAGTTGGACAACCAGACCATTGATGAGTATGAACGAAAGTTTTTGGAATTACTGAAATATGTTCCGTTCATCAAAGATGAGTCTGTCAAGATTCAGAGGTACCTGAGTGGATTACTGCCTCCTATTGGGGATAAGATTCAGTATGATGACCCAAAGACTATGGAAGAAACGATAAGAAGAGTGAAGTGATTATTTGAACAACAAAGAGAAAATCCTACCTTTCGAAAGGCTTGGGATGACCAGAAAAAATTCAAGAAAGAACAAAGGCAAAAGGGAAATAAACCACCCTTTTTCAGAAATAGTCCTCAAGGACATCCGTCTCTTAGAGAGCCCAGGAGAGTTGAAGTGGGTGGGAAAATGTCAAGGCCACCACCTATGGAATGTTGGGGTTGTAAAGAAAACCATAGGTACAGGGTTTGCCCCCACATAAATGATAAAGTAAGAGTTCTCCACAATGTTCAGCAGGCTGAAACAGTGGAGGACATGGGCAGTAGAATTCCAAGGATCTACGTAGCCCTGGACAACAAGCAAGCTGAGTATTAGTCACACATGATTGAAGTAGAAGGTATGATAAAAAACCAACCATTTACTATTTTAGTTGATTCAGGGGCTAGCCATAGTTATATATACCCTAGAGTGGTAGAAAGTTTGCATTTGATAAGAAGAAAACATGAAAAGTCTTGGTTAGTGTAGCTAGCTACAGGAACCAAGAGGAAAGTCACGGAGTTAGTCAAGTCATGTCCTGTAGACATGAATGGACTGAGCATGAAGGCCGATTTGAACATTATGTCGTTAGTCTCTTATAACTGTCTAATTGGGATGGACTGGTTGGACCAGCACCATGCCACCTTGGACTGTCGGAACAAGGCATTCACTTGCTTAGATGAAGAAGGGAATCAGAGAGTAATCCAAGGAATTCCTAGAGTTGTTACTGTTAGAGAAATATCATCAATGTAGCTGAAGAAGTGCTACAGAAAAGGCTGTCAATTATTTGCAGCCCATGTGGGGGAAACGCCTAAGGATAAGGTGTCAAGTATTGAGGATCATGAGGTACTTAAAGAGTTCGAAGATGTATTCTAGGAAGTTCCTGGACTACCTCCGAAAAGGGATATTGATTTCTCTGTGAACTTGATGCCTGGAGCAGCTCCAGTGTCAAAGGCTCCGTACAAGATGAGTGCGCCAGAACTGAAAGAGTTGCAGTTGCAGCTTGAAGAAATTTTGAAGAAGGGGTATATACGCCCAAGCATGTCGCCTTGGGGTGCCCCGGTCCTGTTCATAAAGAAGAAGGACGAAACGCTGAGATTATGCATCGATTTCAGGCAATTGAACAAAGTAACAGTGAAGAACAAGTATCCTCTGCCAAGGATTGATGATCTCTTCGATCAGTTGAAGGATGCAAAGATATTTTCTAAAATAGATCTAAGATCGGGATATCACCAAGTAAGAATAAAAGATGAAGACATCAACAAGACCGCCTTTAGAACAAGGTATGGTCATTACGAGTTCACAGTGGTGCCGTTTGGACTGTCAAATTCGCCCATTGTTTTTATGAGCTTGATGATTGGAGTATTCAGGGACTATCTAGACAAGTTTGTCATCGTCTTCTTGGATGACATTTTGGTGTATTTCAGGACCGAAGAAGAATACGAACAACATCTGAGGATGGTGTTGCAGGTGCTAAGAGAGCACCAACTGTATGCCAAGCTGAGCAAGTTCTCTTTTTATCGGGAGTGGATCCATTACTTGGGACATATTATCTCGAAGGATGGGATAGCGGTAGACCCTGAGAAGATTGAAGCCATTAGAGAATGGTCAGGGCCAAGGACCGTAACGGAAGTTAGATCCTTCATGGGATTGGATGGTTATTACAGAAGGTTCATCGTAGGGTTTTCCAAGATATCTCACCCTATCACTTCCTTGAAAAGAAAGGGGAAGCAGTTTCACTGGACAGAGGGATGTGAGGAAAGTTTCCAGTGATTGAAGCAGTTGTTAACCAGTGCTCCAATCGTGAGGATTGCAGATCCAAATGCAGATTTCATAGTATGCACTGATGCATGCAAAGAAGGACTGGGAGGTGTCCTCAGTCAGAATGGATTTGTAATCTGTTATGAGTCCAGGAAATTAAAAGAGCATGAGAAGAACTATGCAACCCATGACTTGGAGTTGGCAGCCATAGTTCATGCTCTAAAGAAATGGAGGCATTACCTCATGGGAAGGAAGTTTGAACTTAGAACAGACCATAACGGTCTGAAATATTTGTTTGATCAACCAACCCTAAATGCTAGACAAAGTAGGTGGCTAGAATTTCTATGTGAGTATGACTTTGAGATCAAGCATATCAAAGGAAAGGAGAATAAAGTGGTTGATGCACTCAGTAGGAGGGTGCATGAATTACATGCTACAACCATTAGCATGTATCAGACTGATATTAAAAGCAGAATTCTGTAGGCTGCAAATGCAGA
The DNA here is from genome assembly GCA_009831015.1 of Picea engelmannii. NCBI lineage: Eukaryota > Viridiplantae > Streptophyta > Pinopsida > Pinales > Pinaceae > Picea > Picea engelmannii. The sequence goes on along the minus strand of ML816123.1, from coordinate 180,976 downwards.
TCTACAGTACAGAGAATTGGTAGCCAAGCTACAGTAGGGTAAGATGCCACAGAAGATGGAAATTTATAAATTGGAAACAAATAGAATACTGCTATACAAGAAAAAAAAATTTGTACCCAATGTCTAGTGCTTGAAATATATGATTTTGCAGGAGATGCATAATGTGCCTTATGCAGGACACCCTAGATATCAAAAAACAGTAGCAGCGGTCAAGAGCCATTACTTTTGGCCGGGCATGAAGAGAGAGATCACTGAATACATTGCTAGATGTATGGAGTGCCAGAAAGTTAAAGCTGAGCATAGGCACCCAGCAGGGTTGCTGCAACCTTTACCCATTCCTGAGTGGAAGTGGGAAGTAGTAACGATGGATTTTATTATGGGATTGCCCCGAACAGGCAAGCTGCATGATTCGATCATGGTGGTGGTGGACAAGATTACAAAAGCTGCCCATTTTATTCCACTGAAAACTACTCACAAGGCAACGGATGTTTCAAATATTTTCATAAAGGAAGTGGCACAATTGCACGGAATTCCTAAAACAATTGTGTCCGACAGAGACCCAAAATTCACCTCGAATTTTTGGAAAGGATTGTTCAAAGGATTCAGAATGAATCTGAACTTTAGTACAACTTATCATCCCAAGTCTGATGGACAGGCAGAGAGGGTGAACAAAGTAATATAAGACATACTGAGAATGTATGTGATGGACAAACCATCAAGATGGGAAGACTACCTACACTTGGTAGAATTTGCCTACAACAATGGGTATCATGCATCGTTGAAGATGAGCCCATTTGAAGCACTTTATGGAAGAAAGTGCAATACTCTAGTGAGCTGGGATAATCCAGCTGATAGAGCAATAGTTGGGCCAGAGTTGCTCAAGGAGATGGAGGACCAAATGATAAAAATTGAGAAGAATTTGAAAGTTGCCCAGGACAGGAAGAAAAGTTATGCTGATAAGAAAAGAACGCACAGAGAGTTCAAAGTGGGTGATCATGTTTTCCTGAAAGTGAAAGCTAATAGGAGTTCCCTGAAGCTGGGAAGTTGCGCCAAGTTGGCAGCCAGATTTTGTGGGCCATTTGAAATTATGGAAAGGATTGGGCCAGTTGCATATATGCTTGCATTACCTGCATCCATGACTATACATAATGTGTTTCATGTTTCATTTCTTAAAAAGTATATTCCTTATGCTAATCATGTAATTGATTAGAATGTGATCCAGGTGGAGCAAAAAGGTGTCCTACAAGTGCATCATGTGTGCATATTGGACAGGAAAAACAAACAGATTTGGAATCGAGCCATAGGGCTTGTAAAGGTCTAGTGGACCTGGTACGGTCCTAAGGATGCGACATGGGAGCATGAAGATGTTATGCGGGCAGAGTACCCGCATCTTTTTGAAAATTTTGAAAAGCTTGCAGATGCAGTGTAAAGTTGCACTCAGGGCAGTGCAAAAATAAGGGGAGGGGATTGTAATGTCCCCAAGGCCGAGCCCTGTTGCAAATCATGTCTATAAAGTATAAAGCTTGTTTATGAACTGTAATTCAAGTTTATAAGGTTGGTGAGCCAAGTTATATAAGCTAGTGGGCTTATGTGTTATTAGGCCAGGGAGCCTAAATGTTGAAGGCCAGGAGCCTGATTTTTGTACATGTAATTATGCACAGTATTAATACAAAACATCTCTGCGTGTGGACCAACCATGATGAATGAGTGATGGGGGACTAAGCTTCCACAAAACCTGGGTAAGGGATTGGGGGCTGGAAGGTTGGAAAGAGAGGCTAAGTGTAGAGCCTAGGGGATTAAGTCCTTGGGAATAATATTTTAATATTATCCCAAAAGCCACGTGAAATCTATGTTTTGTCCTAAGTTCCTGGGGAGGGATGCATGCAGCTTCATGGGCGACATGTGTCAACCCAGGTGCATGCGATTTAACCCAGGAAATGAGTCGTGTTGGGGGTTCTCCTTCCATTTTCCGTCGACTGCTGCATAGGAGTGGGGGGGCATTCCTCCAACCATCACCTGAATCCGGGGTTCGGCCTTCCAATTCCTCCATCCTCCATCTGTACATGTTTGGCCTCTGTGATTGAACCTATGTACACCTTACGCATTTCTGAAACCAGAGAGAGTCACACTATGCTTTAGCGCTAATTGTTTTCGTTTCGGGTGTCCATACCCATTTTCCCAATTGACTGTTGTGGCCACGCAGTGCTGGACTGCATGTGGCTTGTTGGCCAGTGTGAGGGAGGTGATTGTTGTTGAAGAGGCAGGTTACCCAGTCTGTAAGTGACTCTCTCCAGGTGAGAGAGTGCGCGGAGGAAGTGAGAACTCTTGGAAGGAGTCCTGTAGCTACCACAGAGCTCGGAGACTTCCAGTCTGGTCTATTGCTGAAGCCCAAGGGAAGGGAGGTTAGCAACCGATGGACTGTCTTGGTGATAGTGAAGGTGTATACTCCTGGGGTGGGACAGACATGTGGGGAATTAGAGTCTATGGGTAGTGGGCATAAGTGGCTCCTGGGAGAGAATCCTTCTCCTGTGACTGTGTGTCTTCCTGTATTCCCTGCCTAGCCTAGGAATCCCTACCCGGTGGAGCTTAGTCCCAGCTCGGGGGTGACCTACTGCTGAGAGTGATGAACAACACAGTCTAAGGCTGGGAGGTTCGTGGGAGGTCTACACGCAGTTGGTGAATTACATCCATTCTAAAAGATAAGTATATACATGCGTATAATTTCAATTAAATATGCATGTCTGTGATTCTAGCAATGTTTACATGTATTCCGCTGTATTCGTGAATTATTGTAAATGTCGTGGATTATGTATGCTAACGGTATTAATGTGCTTACGTTTTGTTTAATTGTTATTAAGTAATTGTATTTCATAAGAATGCATAATATGTTATAGTAGTGTTTTTCCGCGTAGTAATGTTGGCCCGACCATGTCGTTGATGGTCAGGGACTTTACACACTCAATCAACAAATAGAAGGTTATACACAGTGATAATACTTTCAGGAATGTGGGTTGGATTAATACCTATAAATAATTCCCCCTTGGAACCCTCTCTCTTTTGGAATCATAGCCCCTCCATTGTTCTTCATCTCTTTTGTATCACATCCAACGATTATTACTTTAATTGATTTATTTAATGCACATACTATTAAATTCGATACCTGACTATAGTAAATCAATACGAGCTCTTCACCCCAACTCATCGAATCACCCACCTAATTCACATTTATACAATTACATTATAATTCATGGGGATTAAACCTAGGCATGTTGCATTCCCCTCCCCCTTATTTTTTCACTATCCTCAGTGCACAACACCCTATAGGTGTAATTTCATTTTACAATTTCGTCTCCCCAACAATTAATCAACATATAGGCTCTCCAGCCCAAAATCACATAGGCATTCCAACCTAAACATAATTACATAGGAAATTTGGCCCCAATATCAAAATATATAGAGGCACTCTCTCCCCCAAAATCATAAATACATAGGTGCTCTGGTGATCCAGGGGATCAAAATATGCTAAAAAATCAAAGTGCTCAGAATTTCTTCAAAACAGACACGTGTGCAGGCCTCATCCTCACGATCCCAATGAAACTTGAATGGGTTCAAATGGACATCATATGATTGATATATCACGTTCTGTCCTCTTTGCCAAACATGCAAAATTTTGTTAATTGTACAGTCTGTACAGTGCTAACGTGGCATGTTCATATTGTTGATGTGGCAGCTGACCGTATTGGCACGTGGCAAGGTGACATGGACTGTTGAATGGGCAGATATGCTGATGTGGCATGGTTGTATTACTGATGTGGCAACTGACTGTACTGACACGTGACAGGGTGACTTACTGACATGTGGCATAGGTTGATGTGGCATAGCACTGTACGAGACACGTTTCAGATGCTGAGATGATAGTTGATTACATGGAAGAATTGTGGACCAATAGAATGGTGCCACGTGGCCCAGACATGGGCTGCCACAGGGCACCCCCTCCAAGGCATAAAAGGTTGTTTTGTGTTCGCGGGCGTTTGAACCCAGGACCTCCGAGGGCATGTTGGACAACTTGGTAGGGTTGGGCTACCATCCCATCCACACAATGTTTCTTACTCATATATGGTTTGATAATTATTTAAGTTTGATATATGGTATGGTTTGGCGGGGTCCGAGTCGGGGCTTAGCCCCAACCCCCAATTATATTCCTCCCGCCATATGACTCTACCACACATCCGTGTGCAAGGTTTAAAACGTTCAACCAATGGTTAGATCAATACATGTGTCAACCAATCCGACATGCGCCCAACCACCTATCAACCTCACATCCCACTGTTGCAATGGTTCCGACTTAAGCGTCTAGGGTCCGACCACATGCGGGGCATACGCTGGGAAAAGGGGTCAATGCACTAACAGTGCAAAAAATTGTCATATTTTTATGGAAGGCGCGCATGCTGGCTTTTTGGCATGAAAAATTCCCATGAGCCAGGTTCAGTGAGTCTGGGTGTGTTTTGGCGAGCAGAGACAATAAAGAATGGGGAGAAACTTCCAGGGAGTGATTCCAACTCAATTTTTGGCCAAACCAGGTGCAAGAAGAGCCCAACTAGGGGTTTTTGGACATTCTGGAGCCATTGAAGCCATCCATTTCTCATTCTGAGTATTGTAAAGTACTGATTTTGAGACTTTGAGCATTAATGAAAAATATCCATTGGAAGTTGGACCAAGAGATGTAGCCCAAGAGAGGGGTGAACTCCTTTATCATTTTGTTGTGTTAATGTGTGTATTTTGATGGTTGTTTATGACTATTTATTCTGCTCATGATTAAGTAAAAACCCATTAATATTATGTGTTTGTAACTTGATCCTATTACCCAAGCACATACCATTTCACCTGCAATTTTAAAAAGATTTAAGCCTTTACATTTTCAGATCATCCAGACCCAAAACATAGATACAAAGGCACCCTTGCCCAAAACATATACATAATCCATTGGCATTATCCTATCATGATTTCCACCATCTCTCTTCCTCTTGAACTACCTAACCCAAGGAATGTACCATTTGTTTATCAGGGCTAACCCAAGGAATGTAGCATTCATTTACCAAGGTTGACCCAAGGAATATGCCCTCTTCACTTTTCTTGGTCCATCGAGTTGCACCATTTGTTTATCATGGTCTCTCTAGCATAGGTCACTAGGAATCTCACTATTCGGATATCAAGACACTCAATACTAAGAAGAATGTAATGTTCCCAAGCATAATTGCCAGGAAACGAAGGGTTTATTACTGGTTGTGTGATGTGTTTATTGAATGTTTTTTGCAGATTGTTTTCCCCATAATTGCGTTGGAGTTTCTTCCAAGAGTTTTACAGCATATAAAATAGATATATGGAAAACAATAGATTAACAAAACAAGATACAAGATATATAACACAAGTGAATAGCCAAAAACTTCAGATCTGACCTTTATTTACTTAGTAAGTTGATCCCCATACAAGAGATATGCAAATCTGGATGAAGATAGTAGAAATATAGTAGATATGGTTGACTATGCCTCCAAGATACAATATAAGAGAGTTGTGAGTAATACAAGTCCTCCAATGGCAACATACAATTCTAAACAAGATCAATTTATTTCCCTTCTTCAATCTAGAATCCCAAATTGACTGAGTTGTGCACCACCTAGTTGTAGGGACTCTAAGGATTTTTGCCTCTTCAGATATGGCCTCTAAACTCTTGGAAATGGTTGTAGATCTTTAGATATGGGATTGTAAGACAAATATGATGAGTTCCTCTAGCCAAAATTTGAGTTCTAACCCCTCAACTCACTATACCTCCAAGAGAATATGTGCCCTCCTTCAAAAATTTGATCAACCAAGAGAAATAATAATTATACAGAGAAAACCCTTCAAGAACTGATGAGGAAAGGAGCTATGGTGATGATAACACCTTATTTAACAATATCTTCCTCATATCCCCAACCTCCAAGCTTAATCAAAATCCCTTCACTCTAACAGTGCACCCAACCTACTGAAAAACTCCCAATCTACGCCTTTTCTTCATACTACACTTTCAGAATGAATATGAAACTGAGTAGAATGGAAAGGGTGGGATCTTTCACCACCTTGACCAAGCTCAGATCAGAAATAGAGGAATATTTCACCTCCTTGCTGATCTCTAGGGTTTAGTGAGACAAAACCCTCAAACTCTTAAGCTCTCAAGCTCACAAGTGAAAAAGAAAAAAATGATCAAGAATGAGGAGTGAGGCACCCTCCTATTCTTTTCTACCTCCAATTCTAATTTTCACTTAAATTATTTAATTGTCTCTTAAGGTCATTACCCTTTACTTTCCCAATTTAGCCAATTCTCGTTTATTTTTCCTTTTTGCTAAAGTCACTTTAATAATATAACTTTAACACCTTAGTGACCATTTTTTTCCTCTTTGTTCCCCTTTTATTTTATTGAGACTATAGTCTAGAGGGAACAACTAGACTACTAAATCTCTCAAGGCCCTTGTCACTTGGAAGGGGACATTACAGTCTCCCCTGCTAGAAATTTATTTCCCTTCCCACAAGAAATTATAAATATGTTTGTTGTAGCACCTATTCATTTTCCCAAGTGATATATTCTATTGGAAATTTTTTCCATTTGATTAGATATTACCTGATAGCCTTGTTGCTTAGATTTTTTCCCTCGCCTCCAATATCTCCTCTGGAATTAAGATCACTTGTCCTTCATCATCTACCAGAGAAAAATCCTCATTAGCAATAATGATTTGTCCCAATTATCTTTTTCAGACATGAAACATGGAAGACATTGTGAATTTTACTTCAATGTGGTAGCTCTAGCTCATATCCAACAACCCCCACTTTTCTCTTTACCCTGTATGGACCATAGAAGCGGGGTTTGAGTTTTTCAATGCCATTTTTCTTTATGGATGCCTTCCTATATGATTGAATCCTTAGATATACTAAGTCTCCTACCTCAAAAGTGTGCTCCACCATGTTTCTGTCTGTATATAAATTCTGTTGGTTTTGAGCCCTCTGTAAATGATCTTTAAGCTCTCTCAGTGTGTATTGGATTTCCTGTATCCATTCCTTAGCTATAAGATCTCTACAATCTCCAAACACTATCTCTGTAAAAGTGAGAGGGTCATAACTGTATAAGGCCCAGAAGGGAGACATACCAATGGACATGTGATATGTGGTGTTGTAACAATATTATCCCAAGTATAGCCACTTACCTTTCGGGGTTTGGAGTTCTTTTCTCCTTTGATTTCTCTCATTTACCTTGAATTTCTTGTCATATGATTGCTTGAGAGCCTCTTTTTATTTTGAGTCCAAGTTTCTTGTCCTTAGCCTTAACCTGGAAGTGTTTTAATAGATATACGTGGGTTTTCCCTTGACATACGCGTACATACACGAGCTGTCATTCCATAGGGTGCTTACATACACAGTTTTCTATTGAACAGACGCATACATCATCTTTTTTTGCTTGATTGTTGATTTTGATGTTTGTTGGGTAAGTGTTGATAGTTGTTGAGTTTTCTTAGGTCTCTGTCATGACTATTAAGTGCCTGCAGAGTGATAAGAAACCTTCCCTTGGTTGAATTTTCAAGCGATTTTTCTTTCTCATCATCCTTTTCATTGGTTTTCCTTGCATCTTGGGTTGGTTGTTTGCTTCTTGATATTATACTTGGTTTGTCTCTGTTTGCATACAGTAGGGTCTTTATATCAAGTTGTTCTTCAGTCCTTGCATTTTCATTCTTTTCTATTGAAAATAGAAAAATATACATTTTTCATTATTGGCATTTGATCTTTTGGGTTCTTATCATTGATCTTAGTACATGTATGGAAAGATTGCATCTTATTTGAAATTGCAGAATTGAATTGAAAGTTGGAGCTTATCATTTATTTAGAATTGAAGTTAGGACTTTGCATTATATTCATATTCATTTCTTTTACTTGTTGAGTCATAACATCATCAGTTTCATGACCGCACCTTTTGAGTAAAAAAAGCCACTAAAAGTAACGCTGATAAATTTAAAATTGATTAGAAACGATTTTATTTTTCAAGGTGCACAAACTAGCTTAAGATTTAGAGCCTTGAAATATGATTCTGTGACTAAACTTCTCCAAGGCTATTAAACTCAACTTATGTGTTTGACTAAGGGAGTGGTGAAATCCATTATATAATTGGTGATTGCTGACGATTAAAATTGTCAACGAAGTTTTTCCCGCAAAGTGTTGTTAAAGCCTATTATTATAAAAAACTAAATAATACTAGTAGGTGGGACCCCCTTGAACTATTGGAGATCGGATTTGTTCATTTTTTATGTTGTGATGATGTGCGACACAACTTACATGGTTAATGAGATCTTGTTGTTATTGGTATTAGTTGAGCTTTTGAAGTGTTGATTTTTTGTGTTACTACAACCTATGCTATTCATTAATGCCATTGCTATCTGTTCTTAACGCACCTGCACAACAAACATGTTAGTGAAATGACATGAAAGGCAGTTTTGAAAGAGGAAAAAATATTATAAAGTACAAGGAAAAGGAATCTAATTTTGCGTTTTTACTATACGATATGCAAACAATTGAAAGGAAATAAGAAACAATGGCAAAGGGGAAGAAATTCAAGCTATCCTATATACTATATTACATGCATAAAAGACTTAACGATTATTGTTAAATCCTAGATAGAAAAGTAAATGGTTATGCAATTGTGATTGAGTCATATGGTTAATACGCATCTGGTATGAAATGTTGGTGGCAGATTTGGCAAGGTAATAGTGCTAATTGTTATGTGGAATTGGAATTATGTTATGGCATAAGTTAGAATGATGGTATGGTCTATTGGGTTTTAATGTGGTGATGGTTTCGATACATGGCTTGATTAATGGTTAATGAAGAATGTGTTGGCATGTACTGATGAGTTAATGCATTGTGGGTAGAGGTGACATGCATTTACTGCACGTCACCTTTACTCCTCCTGTTAGCCACCACCCTAGTTGGGCTATTGTTCGATCTTGTTGTTGTGGTTATGCTTCGAATTTTTAGCAGGGAGGAACTGCTCGTCCAGCTCTCGTTTTAAGGAATTCGATTACAAGTATGTCTTTTTTTGGCCATTCATGATTCTGCTCTGGTTATGAAATGATTACTGGCTCAGGTGTATGGGTTTGTGTTTTCCTAAGTGTTGCAATTGTGTGAAATTTTGTTCTTGAATGAAGAGTGGATGGTTCTTCCTGTAAAAATATTGAATTCATGGAAGTGATCGGTCATCCTGGGTGGTATCTCTCTGTTATCCTTGCTAGTTTTGTTGGAGGGTTTTTGTTTTGTCTTGAGTGGATGGATATCTTCACACATTTTTCACTAAACCCAGTCTTTGGCTTTTGTGGGGTTAGTAGTTGGACGTCTCCTACGGAACTGTGTTTCCTTCACTTGGGCATTGGTTGTTTCCACCACTAAGGGTCACAAAGTGAGTGTTCTTTTCTTACCTCAACCCTGTCTTCACCTCAGCACTGTGGTAGTTTAAAGGAAGAACACGAGGGTTATATCCTGCATGCATGAAATAAAATTGCCAGACCGAATGGAAGCCTCGCCTTTTTGTTATGTCCCCCTGCCATGGATTGTTTCTTGTCCATGAATGAATCATGGCTCCTTCTATGAGCACACCCTTAGCCTCGAAGGTTCCACCATTACGATGAGTTAGCTTCGTTCCCCTGGTGTTGGCTACAGAGTAGACCCTTAACCCTCCAGTCTGAAGTTTTATAGAGGAGACTATCGTGCCTTTCATGTTGCTACAGGTTATTGTGGATTGAATGTGTGGTCAATTACTTTGAATACAGACTCACCCAGTTGGTTGTATGGCAATCATGTTGGTTTGGCATTTAGTTACTACCTCTGTGATAATAATGATAAACCTTACATTTCCAATTTCACTTTCAAAGTAGACAGTCACTCTCCTTATGTTAATAACTCAGTATTGTTAATGGAGAAGGCCCTGCCCCGATTCGATTTGATGCATGGGTATGCGTAGTTGCCACAACTTGTTAGGTTGATTGATTTTTTTTACAACAATGGTGTATTGTTTGGTTGATACACAATCACTGGTATTTGCACTAATGATTATTTGGATGATAGCTGACATTGGTTACAAATGCTTGGTGTTGCACATGCATGTCACGTTGTGTGTATGGTGTTTTTGCAAAATGAAATAATGGACATGGTAACTATGGTTTTCTTTGGGGCTGAATGACTATTGAACTGGATGACTATAGAAAATATATCCACTGCATCCTTATGCTTGTTTGATTGTATAAAACTGAGTTTGCACAGCATATTCGATCATGGTGTGACTAAATCGAAGCAATATTATAATAAATCGATGGCTCGGCACGATGGGTTGGGTTATTTCCGTGACTGTGTGTTTATTGTGTTAAGTGGAAATGTTGCATCGTGGTGTTTTGGTGGCTGCGCACTGTGTGTAGTATGGATAGCTTGGTTTTCACACTCAGGGATACCCACAGAGTTTTAAGCCTGTTTATTTATTGCAATCGTTCACTTGTTAAAACATGCATGTTGTTGATGACAGTCATGTTGGATGGGTGGCCCAAATTTTTACAGTCACATTAGATTGGGCTTGCACAGTGATGGAGTTACACTTGCATGATCGAATCACCCCGTGCATAGCTTGTGTCTAAATGGTGACTGTGGGTTGTATGTTTAATTGTTAGTTCAGGTGTTGCAATTTGGTCTTGATTATTTTGGTTACTGCCTACATATGTTTAATGAATATCATTGCATTTAAATAATGGGCCCGACTGCAGTAATAGTGACTTCATTGTTAATTGAAAACATGACTTTTGAGTATTATTGTGGATTGAAATGCATGGGTAGTGGTTAATTTTGATGTTTAAAACAGTGGAATGGCTATTGTTTGGAAATTGTTATAAGATGCAAATAAGGGAACAAAATCCTTTTTACAGATTGTGTTGGATGCCTATTGTCTTGTGATGGAACTGTGTTGCGTAATTGATTATGAACAGTGAACTAGTTAAATGCATATAAATTATTATTTGGTCAAATGATTGATGGTTGATCCATTTCCTTTTGCAGAATGTTTTATGGATCACTTGATTAATTTCATGAACATTAATCATTCTTCTTCCCTTTATTTCACTTTCTGCTAATTACAAACCCCATCACCTCCCATATTCATTTTTTCACTCCATGTTCTGAGATTGATTACAGTCAAGAGAATTGATGTGTTAAAGTAGAGGAAAGTGGCAGTGTCTTGTGTGGATTGCAGTGAGGTTTTATTTGTTTGATTTACAGTTGATTGTTGTTTTGTTTGAGCAGTAACCATGTTCTTTTCCCCTCATGATATCATGTTTCACTCAATACAAACCCATCGCATATCCCACAACCCTTTTCACCCCCTTCTCATAAATAAACAATAAAACAATTTGTATGGTTTGGACTGCATGAGTTTGATACATTGCTGAGCCAAATCTATTTCATATTTTTAAGAGTTGTCATGTATGGTTATTTAAAAGACTATTTGCTAATCGATCACACATGCAGGATGCGTTTTTTCAGTCGAGGTAGCCATGGCCGAGGAAACAGAGGTAGAGGTAATTGGACCTGAGGCCCAAGAAGGCCTAGGTTCTCCATACATTTTGACACTGATTCGCAAGAGCTTGGCCAATTATTTCATGCCAGATTATTCAATTTGATTGGGCAGGCAATAGTCCAACCTAAGCCTGAAAGGCCTCCTTTCTAAGCCCCGCAAGCCCCCGGTATCCCCTTACCTCCTCATGTCTCATTACAACCCGAGGTCCCAAAAAATGATGGATGGCAGGAGATTGTCCACCCAACAGTCTCCCAACATCGTGGCTGGCCCAACTTGTCCTTGCTTTCTCCCCCGCCTATTAACCCCATTGTCCAATATGCTCCTGACCACTGGCCAGTGAAAACATGCTAGCAAGAGATTGAACACTGAGGCCCACCATGCCTTTGATAAAGGAAAATCCACTGTTTCCCCTTCCTCACCCTCCAATGGCTCTGACAAATTTGTGTCTTCCCGGATGCATTTGAGGGATGATTGTTCCCATGTGATCAACGAGATTAGGCCTAAAGGATCTCCACAGCCAAAGGCAAAGTCAGGAAAATCAAGAGGTGACAGCAGCAATCAAGGAAGGGTTGCATCACAGACTGAGAAATATGACTTTTGAGTTTTTATTATATCTATTGTTTTATGACAGTTGACTTCAGTGATCTTTGGACAACATGTTTATTTTGGATATATGAGTATCATTTTGAAATAATTTCAAATTTCATGAGTTTAAATTACCAAACGTGAATTTGTTGATGGGAGACACAAGGAGGTGTGTTTTGCTTAACTAATGGTTATGTTATGATTGTTATGATTGTTATGAACTAAAGGGAGTCACAAGGGGTCCCACCTAATAGTTATTATTTATTTATGACCCTTATTATAATTATTACTCTTCCCCCTAACTAAAGTTAGTTGAGTCTTTTAATTAACTTAACTAATGAATTGGTTCAACTTCTTCAACCAATTATAATTTGTTAAAAGCAAAAGGAAAGGGAAGAACAAGGGGAGGATAGAATCATAAGCATGCTAAGGTTTTCTCTTTGAGTTTATGTTGAGATAGTTTAGTTTTCATTCATTCATATATTCATCACAAGCCTAATTCTCTTTTATGATAGAAGGGTCTTATTATAGACAACAATATTCAGGGCTGAATCAAATCATTCAGACACTTGTTTTTTCAAAGGTGTTGATCTATCTTTGATAGTCTGTGTAGACTTGTCTGTTTGTGAATTAGTTTTCATGACTGATAAAGGATTTTGTGCAGAGTCGAGTGGGCAAAAATCTGTGGCAAGTTGATCCAAATTTTAGAGTTCAGTTTTGGTTTTCTGTTAGAGGTCCTTTTGTATGTTGCATCGGGGATGTCTAAGTTTGACTTTGGTCCAAGATTTTTGTATGAGATTTTGTAAAGAAAATGACTCTTTCGTGAATTGGAATGAAATAAAGGATTGATTTATGTCTCATCTGTCTTGATTATCATCTTGGTGTATTTACTTACGTTCTTACATTTATTTCATCAACTATTATATTCAGAAAATTACACAAAAAGTGAATTTCCAACAAGCTTTTTGTTGATAAAAGACTAGCTTAAGAACTCGTAATTAATACGTGCGAGTTAGGTTGTTATTTTTGTTGGCTATAAATATAGGATGATATTCCCATCTACTTTGCTTTATCCAAGTATGAAAATGCTCAAGTAAGATCATTTCATATCTTTTCCTCAACATTTATTTGGCGACCAATCTGGGGAGATCTTTGATATCTCTTTGGTTAAAATTTTATACTCGATTTTCATCGATACATCTTTCTTTTCTGAAATTGATTCTTTGACTATTTTTCTATTAATGATTGTTCATGTTGCAAGGAAACCCAATATCGATCTCGGTCTTCAAGACTAGACCAACATTGCTTTGAACCTATTTAACACCATTCTAGACACTGCCAATACCCGTGCCGAGCTTAACCATTCTTGGGCAGCAATTGAACGAGATATTAGTGCTCAAGAATAATTGGAGGCTAGACTTAGACAACCTAGAAATAAACAATAAACCTTTGTTTCTTCGAGATTTGGCCTTTCTTTCATGTCCTTAGACTCTCATGATTCTAAAAGAAGAAGAGGCTTGTCACCCAAAATTAATCCCATTGTTGAAATAAGAAGAATAAACATTGTGTTATCTGCCCAACAAAGTGATCTAAGGAGAAATTTATCTGATTCATCTGGCTCGTCTTTATTTCCCTCATCTATCATCCACAAGATGGCATCTAGTGGTGGCTCTGGTGGCACTGGAAGTGCTCCATCTTCCCAATATTCATCGTCATCGGTGATTGGTAGCTTGTACAACCACCATATCCATGTCCAATCTACTACAAACCCCACCAAAGTCATAAAAAAGTATGGACTTTTTCTATTTGAAGAAGACGCCACAACCACACCGTGGCATGTGTCCTCTCCTCTTAACCTAACACCTGCTACTCATCCACTTCTAAAGTTTAAAGAGAACCTGGCTAATTTTTTGGGGAATAACACTGTTAGTACCAATGAACACCTAATGTAATTTTCTAATGCTTGTCATAACATAGGGGCCAACGACAATGATACATGCATGCGCTTGTTCGTCAATTCCTTGGAAGGAAAGGCTACGACCGACTTCTTTGACCTTCCTCCTAAGATCATATCTACTTGGGAGGAGTTAATCTATTGGTTCCGATCCATGTATGGGCAATCTAAAATCCCTGCCGAGAAGTTAAGGGAATACAATAACGTCACTTATAAATATGGTGAGACCATCAAGTCTTTCAACTTGTGTTTCACCAAGTTGTACAATCAGATCCCCGAACTTATCTGCCCTTAGAACCAAGCCTCTTTCATGCATTACTACAATGCATTTCCTTCTCCCTACTGTCATAGGATTGAGGAAAATTCCATTGATAATCTCAGTTCCACTCTGTATACTTTCTCAGAATATGAAGAAAAACTTTAAAGAACTGGTCTTCCCTAGGGGGGATCAGTTAGACAAACAGACATGTCCGCTCTCTTGCAACTAGTACAAGATATGAACAATCGTATGATAGCATTCGAATGAAAGGGTACTGTCTCCCCTCTGCTTCCATTGTAGCCAATATTTCCGAAGAGGTAGAGGAAGAGGATTCTTCTGTAAATAAAGTAGGTGTACATAACTTTAGATACCCTGTAAAAAAAAACCCTTTTTATATTTCTGTAAAGATCATGGATAAGATTGCCCATTGTTGCCTCATTGATGGTGGTTCAGGCCCAAGTGTCATGTCGAATATTATTATGGAAGATCTAGGCTTGTCTTGTACAAATTAAAATTCCAGAAGCATGCTCTCCTATAATAGTCTACAACAAACAGCCATAGGCAATGTTAAAGATGTAACCTTGGTTTTATGGGCTCATCCTGAGATAAGGACAACCCTCAACATTCAAGTGATTGATATGCCTGTAAACAATTATTCAATTATCTTGGGGAGATATTGGCAAGCCCTAACATGTGGATACCTCTCACTTGACGGGACACATTTATCCATTCCTCGGAATGGTAAGAACATTATATTCCTTAGAAAAGGAAGAATCTCACCCTACATAGAAAATGTTCCACAATCTAGCGTAAACTATATCGAAGAAGACCTAGGAGTGTATTCCATCTTTGTTGAAGAGGATAGTATTCATTTGGAAAGAATTGATTCATATGATGATTTATGGCATATGCACTTTGATGGTTCACACTCTAATGAAGGTAATGGGGCTAGTATTATCTTGGTTTCCCCAGCAGGAAAAATTCATAATCTGTCATACAGATTGGAGTTTTCTTGTACGAACAATGCCGCTGAATTCAAAGCTTTATTATTCGGCTTTGAGAATGCCCTTAAAATTGGTTGTAGTTGTTAGCGATAAAAAACGCACTGACATTTTTGAAAGAATGATGCCTAATCTTGTAGGGAAAATTTTGATAGCTTCCCGGGCTCCAAATGCAGATTTGAAAGCACCATTGGAAAGCTTAGGATTTGTAGATGTCGATCGACTATTTAAGCATGCAAAACGAACTCTCCATGACTGAGAAATTTGATTTTGAAAAAATCTGTGCTTTCACCAGCGCAGAAGGTAGAATTATAACTAGTTAGCTGGTGAAAGCTCCGCCTTTCACCAGCTAAGGAGCAGATTTTCGGGTAAATTAGCTGGTGAAAGCCTGTCACGGCCAGAATAGCCAAATTTTTGCCCAGATCAGGAGTTTTTGGGTTTAAATGGTTTGAAATCTTCTTCAATAAGTTGGTTATGAATTATCAAATCAAAATCTGAAGGCCATTCTTGGAGATGAAAGTCAAAAGGGAATTTTTTGACTAGATTTGGTCATTTTCAAGGGAAGAATGATAGGGATCAAATGACACATCACCCAATTCTAATTTTATCTTTGGAGGACCAAATCAAACAACCTTCGGAGGCTAAAACTGCACTTCATCAACAATCTACTATTTTTAGAGATCACTAAATAGGATCTTTCCTATTTTGTTTTGATTTTCCATTCTAGATCCATTTTTATAGGATCTCATCCTACACTTGTTGTATCTGTTTTGATTTGACTATTTTTAGTAAATCTGATCCATCTTTCAAGGATCTAGATTTCATCTTGTAAGGCTATAAAGCCAAAGACATTTGGAGCACTAAAGGGTTCAAACTGGGAGATATTTTGTGCCACTGTATAGACTCTTATTTGCAGAAATAAAGTTCAGTTTCCTTTCGTTTTCAATATCAGAATTATCCCTCTTTCCCTTTCTGTACTTTGTTTTAGTTTATTTTAGTTCATGAAGACTGTTATCTCTTTATTGAGCTCATAGACTTGAAATTAAAGGATTTCTCTCTATCTTGCATTAAGCCCTACATTCAGTTGTATTTGGCAATCAAGAATAGTGTTCTTCATCCTCTACCTTCAATTTACTTGATCTGATTATTGTTTCCTGAAAGCACTATTTCTTTGGATGTGTATGAGTTGTCTATTGCATTGATCATTAAAGACCCCATTGTTCCAAGCACATATACACATTATTTCTAAGTTACCAAGCATCCTTAGCCTACAACCCTAAGGAGTTTCTTGGAGTGATAACAAATTGGCGTCGTTGTCGGGGAGAGGAGATAGAAGCTCGGCTTCCCTGGGAGACGACTGTTATAAGCAAAATCTGTCCGTAGGGACGGATCCGACCTATCCGGCTGTGAAGCCGGTTACAGCCCCTTTGGTAGCTCGGCACGAGGCAGAGGCTACCCGCACCACAGGTGGTCCTTCGCCTGAGGCGGTAAAGAGGGGGAAGAAGAAAGGTGAAAGACTTACAAGAAGTCCTTCTCAGGACCACCCACCTTGGGTGTTATCCTTCCTTAGCTTCCTGGATGGCCGAAATGGCCTGGGGGATGAAATTTATGGACAATGGGATGAAAATGAGCTCGCTG
>ML816123.1:129651-158838 GCA_009831015.1 Picea engelmannii | reverse complement strand
CGAAGGCTCGTTCTCACTAACCGGGGGTCGAAACCAAGCACGGGATATACCGTTGGAAAGGTATCACACTGCCCTACACCATGTATGGTTTTGATTTTCCCTTTGACACCATAATCTAGACAGAATCAGACCAGGAAGCTACAGCTATTAGTTTTGCCCATTCGGGTGACTTTGACTTTGCATGCCTCATATGGGTCATACTGACTTGGAATCAAGCTCATGATAGCTTGTTGAAAAGCTTGTTCCGATCCATGCCACTTGAAAGTGTTGTATTCCTTGAATTAATCAGCCTTGACATGAGGAATAAATTTCATGGGAAGGTCCACAAATCCCTGAAAGCAACCAACTGATACTCTTTCAAGGGCAGAGGCCATAGTAACTATGACCCCCGCCACTGTCTTTGACTGGAACCATAGCACCAAGGGGATTTTATGGAGAAGTAACTGTGTAAAACACCATGTTGAGCCCAGAGCAGATTTTTGGGTCAACAACGACATAGATCCAGTTTTGATGATAGACAAAGCTTGGACATCATTTGGTTGTAATTATCTATCTAGTGACTCCATGAAGGACAGATTCAGTGGCGACTCCACAATAATAAAATGTCAAAAGAGTTTGCAGCTCTTTTGGCTCGGAGGTTTGCACCCCTTGACTTCTCAACAGTTCCCGGTTTCCCACATCCAGTTCCTTCTATAGATATTTGGGGAGATCACCTCCCAAGATTTGTAGAAAAGAAAGAAGATAATCCTTCAGATCATCTCATTAGATTTCATCAATGCATGATTCAGCTGGATGTATATCATGAGGATGTGCTCATGAAGATGTTTGTCTTCTCATTAGAAGGAGATGCTCGTGAATGGTATTGTTCTTTACCTCCTTCTAGCATATTTTCTTTAAAGGAGTTTCATAGAGTATTCCATCATCAATGTGAAAGGTATTTTTCTCGGGAAATTCTTCTTGAAGGTTGTTGTGAAGAATTTCATTCACATATTCAAAATGTCTATTCTTCTAGTTGTGAACATGAAATTCTTTCTATTGTTGTTGTTCAAGAGGAATATCTTCAAGATAGAGTTCATGTGAATATTGATGATTGTGTGACCGAAGATTCTCTGGATTGTTCTTCTTATGTACCTACCACTTTAAAAAAAAATGAAAGAAAAGAGGAAGATCAGGAGATTTCTCATTATCCTATGCAAAACAAGAGAGTGGTGGATTCACCTATCTTTGATGAAGAACAATACTGTCATCCAGAAACTTTCGCAGTAGATATTGAAGCTCCTGCAACTGACATTGAAAAGTCATCTACAGAAATTAGCAAGTTTGCATGCACCGTACTTGAATCTAGATCTGCAGACAACAACAAACCATTCATCATCAACAATGCAGTTAATTTGCAGCCCTGTTCATATTTACACGTAGTTGAAGGTGGCATCTATTCTCGGAAGAAGGGTATGCAAAGATCTTCTAATGTTCAGTCGAAGCAACAGGAAGAAGTGTTTTCTTACAGTTTCATTGATCCTTTTGTTGATTATCTAGAGTATTCGAGCAACATAAATGTCAATTTGCTCTTGTCAAATGAAGGTTGGTTCTGCTGCCCTTTCAAACTCCATTTCTGTATGCTATGGTTTCTAATATTTTTCAAGTCAAGATCAAGCATGATATCAGTAAATCAGTTTCTTACTTGGCTGCATTGGAAATTCAGTTTTACTTGATCAATCTTCCTCTACTGGTTAGAGTAGGAATAGATAGAAAATAAGCTTGTCATCGAGCATGAGATCCTTTTCAGTCTAGTAGTTTGTAGCAGGAACTCGTGATCAACATTTTATTACAGTTTGAACGAGT
Organism: Picea engelmannii; assembly: GCA_009831015.1. NCBI lineage: Eukaryota > Viridiplantae > Streptophyta > Pinopsida > Pinales > Pinaceae > Picea > Picea engelmannii. Next base: position 156,996 of record ML816123.1, on the reverse strand, counting down.
TGTAGGATTTGGATTAGGTTTTGAAATCAACTTTTGAGACTCCATAGCCCAATGGATGTGAGGCATTGCTAGCAGGTTTACAGTTGAACATTTGTGGACAGATTGCAGAGATCTAGCGACCAAAATATAATGAACTTTCGAAAGCATTTTCATCTCTCTCTATCTGACTTATTAATTTCTTCAGAATAATGGCCAGTGTCTTAAACTCCAGGTTCTTCATTAATCTTCCAGTGATTACTTGTGCCTAGCAATCTTTGGTTTTTTCCCTTTTGACCTGCAAAATCAAAATGGTGCTTGGTTTGCACGCAGAAGAATGTATGTGCAACTGTTTATGATTGAAGATAGCTCAGCTTTTGGAACATTTGACAGGTGAAAGCATCAGGCTGCATGCAAATCGAGTCATGAAGAAAAGCCACGAAAGGGTTCAAGGTGTCTTGTGCCAAGAATTATGTGCCAAAGGAAACCGTGTGCAGTAGATTCCTTGTGGTCTCTGCAGTATTCGAGTAGTTCACAGAGAGGCCAATTAAACCCGTGATGTTTACACAGAGGGAAGTGAAGCTTGGTATTCTGTCAGTTACTACCTGGGGAAAATTCAATAGAATAGGTCGCATTATCAAACCCAGCGCAAGTGGCAAGATCATACTCAATTTATTTCATCAAATGAGTAATGTATGCACCAGCGTGTATAAAGGTCGAAGTCTTTAAAACATCCTATGCATATGGAATTTTGTCAAAAAGCAAGAAACCCTTATGATATCTGCCAAAACGATGATACAGATGTTAAAATTATGCAAATATCGAGTTGTTGCCAGGTGTTTGTAGGTTTTTGAGGCATATGCTATTTATGAGGAATAATCAACAGCACAATTGCCAACCCGACACCTATCATTTGCAATGTGCAGGTGTCAAGGCAATGGTGCCAAAGATTGTACAGGCACCCAGTTAAGATTACAAGTGTTTAAAGAATTTGATCGCTAGTCAGGGTGACAAGCTTATTATCAGCAGAGGTGTCTCTTCAATTCCGATCATTGGAGTGGAGCTTCAGCCAAATATTCGATATTTGTATATACAGGAAACAAAGGTTTCATGTAATGGCTTACACAGAACACAGGCTTCATGACCGACATCGCCCCACAGTTTAAGACCCTGGTGGTTTTTTGAGCATTGCTTCTATTTTCATTCAATGCCATTTGGAACCTAGGAAGCCACCTATAGCAATTCAAGTACCCACGAGTTTCTCAGTTCTGCACAGGCTTTGGCCGATTTCGCCACATTGAATACAGATCTCAAGGAAAATCTGTCATCAGAGAATTCACCTATAGTAGTGTTGGGAGGATCCTATGGAGGAATGTTAACTGCTTGGTTTCAATTGAAGTACCCACACATTTCAATCAGTGTAGTCTCCTCCTCAGATCCTACGTGTATTTCAATAACAATCACGCCCCCAGAGAGATTCGACAAAACAGTGCCTCGAAACTATAGGAGTGAAAGAGAGAAATCGCATACCAGAGATTATGTTATGGTATGGTCCTTTTTCCAAGCAAGGTTTCAGAACTAGTTTCCATTTGGTGTAATGACCTGAGTAATGTAAACCAAAAGGATGTCGAATCCTTAGCAAATCCAAAGGACTACCCGAATCTCTTCGAAGACTGGCATTCGACACTTGACATCGGATGTAATCTAAGAAGTTCATTGTTGAATGACTATGCTCTTGATTGAGGATTATCTAAAGTATGAAGGTAAAATGAATGTGAACCTTATATGCAGTTGTAGCAGTGGGGATTTGTTAACAGTGCAACAGTTTGAAAAAGATTCATCATTTTCAGGGAAAGATAAAGTGATTAAGACATCCCAGAATTGGTGGCTAACAGTCGGAGATAAAAGATATATTTGGCATTTTGAAGAGGCAGGTGGTAAATTAGAGATCATAATCTTTTCCTTATTTGAAGGAAGGAAATCATGGAGATCCAGGATTTCCAGGCAACCAATTATCATGTTCATATTTGATGGTATTATTTTAGCTTTCTATCATATCTTTTAGTCATCAAATTATTTCGAGATTAAAGGCAGAAAATCCAGCATTTTCAGGAGGAGTCAGAAATCCATCTAAGAAAAGCAAACTAATAGTTGACATGTGGCAGGGTATTCTCAAGGTTTTGAGATAGCAGTCAGAGGTACAAGGGCTAATGTTGAAATAGAAAATAGAGCTAAAGAAACATTGGCAAATCTGTATGGCATTAATAGAAAACAAAGATCACGATGCAGACATTGGAAAGTAGAACGATCGATCATACAAAGAAGTTTTGATAAAAGCCAAAAGTCATTTGTTCCAGATTTTCAAGAAGACAGGAATGCAGAGTCACGAATCAAGTATGGGATCGTATGAAAAGGGCACCACGAGGAGCAAGATTTTCTTCAGATTGCAATGTTATCATAACATTAATAACCGAAGACGTTAAACAACAAAGACTTCCAGATTAGAGGGCTTGTTCTTAGAAACCCTTTTTTTTTTATTTATGTTAAAAATCCTGTTGAGTGTTTTGTTTTTTTTCAGGAAGCAAAGTTCTTGAGTCTGCATATGTCCTTGGAAATTTTTATAGCAGCAGTAGGCTACGACCTTTTGATGGGCCTAAATTCTGGAAATGTATACTCAGTATCACTAAGGCAGCAGTTACAAGATTTTGGAGGTGATTGGTGTTGTTTAACCGCGGCTTTCAGCATCTTGTGTTAGAGTGCAGTTCAAACTTCGATATCAGCAGTTTGATTTTGAAGATAACTGAACAATCCTCTTCAGTAGTTTCAAGTTTGATCTTTAAAGATTGCCGAGTAAATGTTGTTTAGCAGTTCAGTGTTTGGAGTTGTTCAGCCCAGTTCTCCTTGGGAATTTTCAGAAGATTGATAAAGAGTTATATTTAGAAGATTGGTCAGGGCAGCTCTCCTCTGTCACTAGATCTTGAAGGTTCCTTCGGGCAGTTCTTCTTTGGCAGGTTCCATATTGAGAAGGTGGATTTGGGCAATTCTCCTTTGGCATTTACGTCTTGAAATATTACTGAGGGTAGTGCTCCTTTGGCAGGTTCTCTCATAGCAGTTACGTTTTTACAAGATCGCTTCTGGCAATTCTCTTTTGCAGTTGTGGTTCGGAAGCTTGCTACATTCAACAGTTTCTCTGGGCAATTCCCCTTTGGCAGTTACCTTCAAGATTTAGAAAATTATTCTTTGGTATTTCTTTTGTCAAAGATTGCTCAGATCAAGCATCTTTTTGAAGTACTTAAGGATTAATCAGGAGACATCTTTTTTGGTAGTTCTTCAAAGATTGCTCAAGTAAATCTTGTTACCATATATCAATGTTACAAATCTGGAAAGTCACATAGGGTCGAATTCAAACAAAGAAGCCAATGTTGTAGCAAAGAGAAACATTCATTATGATCGTCCACACAACGCAGTGGATTTTGAGCTCATTATAGTCCCTAATCCTGCTTGTATGCCTCGTGTAAATGCTTCCAACAGTGCAACTTGGTTTCCTCATTGTGTTTCTGGAAGGCTGAAATATGCAATTGGTGAAAATCCTCATGTCTCTCCTAATCATGGAAGGTAGTCATGGTGGATGTGCCTATTGAACTCATACTGAGAATTGGGAGCATTGTAAACAGAGAGAGGAGCTTCGTCTAGCAAGCCCTGAGGTCTTTGTATTCTTGCATGTAATCGAGATTCATCAAGTTTTGATTTTTGGGTAAGTTTCTGTTTTCGGTGGTTTAGGCGAGCCTGTGTGTGCTCATTAACCACCGAAAAGGCTGAATGAATCCATGGCCCAATACTAAAGGCACAAGGTCTGCTAGGTTCTTGGAGACCTCACAGGGAGGTATCCATCCCAGTTGGAGCCAGATGTTAGCGATCAAAAACGCACTGGCATTTTTGAAAGAACGATGCCTAATATTGTAGGGAAAATTTTGATAGCTTCCCAAGCTTCAAATGCAGATTTGAAAGCACCATTGGAAAGCTTAGGATTTGTAGATGTCAATCGACTATTTAAGCATGCAAAACAGACTCTCCATGACTGAGAAATTTGATTTTGAAAACATTTGTGCTTTCACTAGCGCAGAAGGCAGAATTATAACTAGTTAGCTGGTGAAAGCTCCGCCTTTCACCAGCTAAGGAGCAGATTTTTGGGTAAATTAGCTGGTGAAAGCCTGTCACGGCCAGAATAGCCAAATTTTCACCCAGATTAGGATTTTTTGGGTTTAAATGGTTTGAAATCTTCTTCAATAAGTTGGTTATGAATTATCAAATCAAAATCTGAAGGCCATTCTTGGAGATGAAAGTCAAAAGGGAATTTTTTGACTAGATTTGGTCATTTTCAAGGGAAAAATGATAGGGATCAAATGACACATCACCCAATTCGAATTTTATCTTTGGAGGACCAAATCAAACAGCCTTGGGAGGCTAAAACTGCACTTCATCAATAATCTACTATTTTTAGAGATCACTAAATAGGATCTTTCCTATTTTGTTTTGATTTTCCATTCTAGACCCATTTTTATAGGATCTCATCATACACTTGTTGTATCTGTTTTGATTTGACTATTTTTAGTAAATCTGATCCATCTTTCAAGGATCTAGATTTCATCTTGTAAGGCTATAAAGCCAAATACATTTGGAGCACTAAAGGGTTCAAACTGGGAGATATTTTGTGCCACTATATAGACTCTTATTTGCAGAAATAAAGTTCAGTTTCCTTTCGTTTTCAATATCAAAATTATTCATCTTTCCCTTTCTGTACTTTGTTTCAGTTTATTTTAGTCCATGAAGACTGTTATCTCTTTATTGAGCTCATAGACTTGAAATTAAAGGATTTCTCTCTATCTTGCATTAAGCCCTACATTCTGTTGTATCTGACAATCAAGAATAGTGTTCTTCATCCTCTACCTTCAATTTACTTGATCTGATTATTGTTTCCTGAAAGCACTGTTTCTTTGGATGTGTATGAGTTGTCTATTGGATTGATCATTAAAGACCCCATTGTTCCAAGCACATATACAGATTATTTCTAAGTTACCAAGCATCCTTAGCCTACAACCCTAAGGAGTTTCTTGGAGTGATAACAGTAGTCACCTTTCAGTTTTCAGAAATTTTGAGCTTGTTGTGAACTTGATACGTAAGACATGCTCTCCTAGCGACAAGCTTATGGAACGATACTACCAAATTATTTGGGCACTTGTCTCGAATCTTATATCTTTCAACATCACTCACGTTAAGAAGGAGTTGAATTCAATGGTTGATCGGTTAGCTGTCTTTGCAGCCTCTCCTAATCAACAACTTTTGCCTCACATGCCCAATTGTGCTTTTCAATCTCTACATCATCCATGTTTTCATGAAAATGAAGAATCTTGGAAGGCCATCTCTAACGATGAGCGCATTTGTGTTGTCTTTCAAAATGAACCTCTTAAGCCCGAGGAGATTATATCTGTAGAAAATAACAAGATTTCTGAGGGCTTGACTCCTCTTGAGAGTTTGTTTTCTTTGAGTGTTGTAGGCAACAGAGAAAAACAAAAATAAGAGGAGTTACAAAAGAAGGTGGTTGAAACCACCCTCCTGAACATTAGGACACGTGAATCTTCAATGGATGATAAGATAACTGTCCAATGTTCTGTTAGAAAAGAGATGGGGTCCACCGGACTACTTGGTGAATCTCAAAATATTTTTTCTTTTTCTTATGAGGATCTTCGTGGTTTTGATCCTGGTCTTGTTCAGCATATTATGAAACTAGCTAGGCAAAAACAAGAACTTGTTAACTCTGCACTGGAAGCACCCTTTCGAAGGGATTTGAGAGATTTCTTAAGGGATGGAATGTTTTTTTCAGCCCACCCTGAATGGGTCTCAATTTGGAAATCAGCCTCGGGGACCACTGATAATATCGGAACTGGTATTAGTCTTCGAACTTTCAGGCAAGCAATTATGAGGAATCCCTTTCCCCCTCTCAATATGGAAATGTTTTTGCAACAAGTTGTAGAGTCACAGTTAAGACCCTTACTTGACAGTTTGTTTGGTTACAAGAGAATCAAAGTAAAAGGGGAAAATTTTCAGAAAACCACTTTCATTACTAATTGTGATACCATGCCTTACAAATGCCATCTTTTTAGCTTACTTGATATAGGTACTGCTTTTAAAAAACCTATGCACATGACTCTCGATGAATTGGTCATTCTCCATCTCTATCTTGATGATCTAATTGTGTGTGTCAAGGGACTGATGATTACATCAGATTTCCATGTGATTAGTCCTTTCCAAATTGCTTTTGTCTTGGATACTAATTCTTATATCTCAAAAGATTTACAGGAGCAATTTTTTCCCTACAACACTAACAACCCTCACTTGAAATATTGCAAGGAACCAACATGAAAAGTTCTAATGCTGTCTGGATTTTGCAATATACTAGTAGCCTAGCTATGCTTTCAATTTCTGTGCTTCTTTTCTACACTTACAATACCTTGATTTCTTCCTTCTAAGTTAAGTTTTATTTCCTTGTTGTTTTTCAATTGAGCCTTTTACTGTTGTTGTTTTAATTTCTGCATTATTACTTCTGTTGCGATTTTTGTCTTTATCATCTTTTAGTGTTTGGTCAAGATACAATGTTGGATCAATTCTACCACGGTGACACTCCTACAAAGAATTTTTAGTCGATAACAATCAATCTTACACAACTGTTATGATGTCTCCTCTAAAGGGCCCTTGAAATTGTTACATATTTCCACTGTTGTCTTAAAAGCAATTGGTTATTTCCCACTTCTTCTTGCCATTTCTTCATCCATTGAGATATTAAGAGCAAGTCTATAAGTTTTCCTCGTTGAAAGTTAAGATCATATTCCAGTTGAATGATTATGAATATAGTGGTAAAAACCCCTCATACTTAACACTTTTCATCAATTATTCCCAAATCCCCGGTCATCTTTCCATTAAATCCGCTCACTTCCCCCTGTTGCATAATTATTCTGGTTACGTCTTCCAAAATTACTATTCTTGGTCTGTGAAACCATGAGTTCTGAGTTCTAAATCTGTTGAAAAAAAAATTCCTATGGAGTTGCCAGTTTGTTGATGATTAAAATTGTCAACGAAGTTTTGCCCGCAAAGTGTTGCTAAAGCCTATTATTATAAAAAACTAAATAATACTAGTAGGTGGGACCCCCTTGAACTATTGGAGATCGAATTTGTTCATTTTTGATGTTGTGATGATGTGCGACATGAATTACATGGTTGATGAGATCTTGTTGTTATTGGTATGAGTTGAGATTTTGAAGTGTTGATTCTTTATGTTACTACAGCCTATGCTATTCATTATTGTCATTGTTATTTGTTCCTATCGCACCTGCACAACAAACATGTTAGTGAAATTACATGAAAGGCAGTTTTGGGAAAGGCAAAAATACTATAAAGTGCAAGGAAAATGAATCAAATTCTACATTTTTACTATACTACATGCAAACAATTGAAAGGAAATGAGAAACAATTGCAAAGGGGAAAGTTATCCTATATACTATACTACATGCATAAAAGACTTAACAATTATTGTTAAATCCTAGCTAGCAAAGTAAATGGTTATGCAATTGTGATTGAGTCATATGGTTAATACACATATGGTATGAAATGTTGGTGGCAGATTTGGCAAGGTAATAGTGCTAATGGTTATGCGAATTGTTATGTGGAACTGGAATTATGTTATGGCATAAGTTAGAAAGGTGGTATGGTCTATTGGGTTTTAATGTGGTCATGGTTTCGATACATGGTTTGATTAATGGTTAATGAAGAATGTGTTGTCATGTACTGATGAGCTAATGCATTGTGGGTGCAGGCAACGTGCATTTACTACACGTCACCTTTACTCCTCCTATTATCCACCACCCTAGTCGGGCTATTGTTCGATTTTGCTGTTGTGGCTATGCTCCGAATTTTTAGCAGGGAGGAACTACTCGACCAACTCTCATTTTAAGGAATTTGATTGCAGGTATGTCTTTTTTTGGCCATTCATGATTCTAATCTGATTATGAAATGATTACTGGCTCAGGTGTATGGGTTTGTGTTTTCCTAAGTGTTGCAACTGTGTGAAATTTTGTTCTTGAATGAAGAGTGGATGGTTCTTCCTGTAAAAATATTGAATTCATGGAACTGATTGGTCATCCTGGGTGGTAGCTCTCTATTATCCTTGCTGATTTTGTTGGAGGGATTTTGTTTTGTCTTGAGTGGATGACTATGTTCACGCATTTGTCACTAAACCCAGTCTTTGGCTTTTGTGGATTTAGTAGTTGGAGGTCTCCTGCGACACTATGTTTTGTTCACTTGGGCATTGGTTGTTTCCACCACTAAGGGTCACAAAGTGAGTGTTCTGTTCTTAACTCGGCCTTGTATTCACCTCAGTATTGTGGTAGTTTAAACGAAGAACATGAGGTTTATACCCTACATGCATGAAATACAATTGCCAGGCTGAATGGGAGCCTCACCTTTTTGTTATGCCCCCCTGCCATGGATTGTTACTTGTCCACGAATGAATCATGGCTCTCTGTGTGTGCACACCCTTGGCCTTGAGGGTTCCACCATTACGAGGAGTTGGCTCCATTCCCCTGATGTTGGCTACAGAGTAGACCCTTAACCCTCCAGTCTGGAGTTTTATAGAGGAGACTATCGTGCCTGTCAAGTTGCTACGGGTTATTGTGGATTGAATGTATGGTCGATTACTTTGAATACAGGCTCGCCTAGTTGGTTGTATGGAAGTCGTGTTGGTCTGGCATTTAGTTACTGCCTCTGTGATAATAATGATAAACCCTACATTGCCAATTACACTTTCAAAGTACACAGTCACTCTCCTTATGTTAATAACTCAGTATTGTTAATGGAGAAGGCCCTACCCCGATTTGATTTGATGCGTGGGTATGCGTAGTTACCATAGCTTGTTAGGTTGATTGATTTTTTTTACAATAGTGGCAAATTGTTTTGTTGATACACAGTCACTGGTATTTGAACTAATGATTATTTAGATGATAGCTGGCATTGGTTACAAATGCTTGGTGTTTCTCATGCATGTCACGTTGTGTGTATGGTGTTTTTGCAAAATGAAATAATGGGCATGGTAACTATGGTTTTCTTTGGGGCCAAATGACTATTGAACATGATGACTGTAGAAAATATATCCACTGCATCCTTATGCTTGTTTGATTGTATAAACCTGAGTTTGCACAACATAGTCGATCACAGTGTGACTAAATCAAAGAAATATTATATTAAATCGATGGCTCAGCACGATGGGTTGGGTTATTGTCGTGACTGTTTGTTTGTTGTGTTAAGTGGAAATGTTGCATCGTGGTGTTTTGGTGGCTGTGCACTGTGTGTAGTATGGATAGCTTGGTTTTCACACTCAGGGATACCCACAGAGTTTTAAGCCTTTTTATTTATTGCAATCGATCACTTGTTAAAGCAGGCATGTTGATGATGGCAGTCATGTTGGATGGGTGGCCTAGCTTTTGACAGCCACATTAGATTGGGCTTGCATAGTGATGGAGTTACACTTGCATGATCGAATCACCCCGTGCATAGCTTGTGTCTAAATGGTGACTGTGGGTTGTATGTTTAATTGTCAATTCGGGTGTTTCAATTTGGTCTTGATTATTTTGGTTACCGCCTACATATGTTTAACGAATATCATTGCATTTAAATAATGGGCCAGACTGCAATAATAGTGACTTCATTGTTAATTGAAAACATGACTTTTGAGTATTATTGTGGATTGAAATGCATGGGCAGTGGTTAATTTTGATGGTTAATAGAGTGGAATGGCTACTGTTTGGAAATTGTTATAAGATGAAAATAAGGGAATAAAATCATTTTTACAGATTATGTGGGATGCCTACTATCTTGTGATGGCATTGTGTTGGATAATTGGTTATGAAAAATGAACTAGTTAAATTCACAGAAATTATTATTTGGTCAAATTATTGATGGTTGATGCATCTCCTTTCACATAATGTTTTATGGATCACTTGATTAATTTCATGAACAATAATCATTCTTCTTCCCTTCCATTATTTCACCTTCCACTAATTACAAACCGCTTCACCTCCCATATTCATTTTTTCACTCCCTATTCTGAGATTGATTACAGTCAAGAGAATTTATGTGTTAAAGTAGAGGAAAGTGGTAGTGTCTTGTGGGATTGCAGTGAGGTTTTATTGGTTTGATTTACAGTTGATTGTTGTTGTCATTGAGCAGTAACCGTATTCTTTTCCCTCATGATATCATGTTTCTCTCAATGCAAACCCCTCACCTCTCCCAAAAACCCGTTTCACCCCCTTCTCATTGATAAACAGTAAAACAATTTGTATGGATTGGATTGCATGAGTCTGATACATTGTTGAGCCAAATATATTTCATATTTTTAAGAGTTTTCATGTATGGTTATTTAAAAGAGTATTTGCTAATCGATCACACATGTAGGATGAGTTTTTTCAGTCAAGGTAGCCATGGCCGAGGAAACAGAGGTAGAGGTAATTGGAACCGAGGCCCAAGAAGGCCTAGGTTCTCCATACATTTTGACATTGATTCGCAAGAGCTTGGCCAATTGTTTCATTCTGGATTCTTCAATTTGATTGGGAAGGGAATAGTCCAACCTAGGCCTGAAAGGCCTCCTTTCCAAGCCCCGCAAGCCCTCGGGATCCCTATACCTCCTCATGTCTCATTACAACCCAAGGTCCCGAAAAATGATGGATGACAGGAGATTGTCCACCCGACAGTCTCCCAACATCATGGCTCCATTGTCCAAGTTGCCCCTGACCACTCGCCAGTGAAATCCTCCCATGCTAGCAAGAGATTGAAAACTAAGGCCCACCATGCCCTTGATAAAGGAAAATCCATTGCTACCCCTTCCTCACCCTCCAATGGCTCTGATAAATCCATGTCTTCCTAGATTCATTTGAGGGACGATTTTTTCCACGTGATCAATGAGATTAGGCCTAAAGGATCTCCACATCCAAAGGAAAATTCAGGAAAATCAAGAGGTGACAACAACAATCAAGGAAGGGTTGCATCACAGACTGAGAAATATGGATTTTGAGTTTTTATTATATCTATTGTTTTATGACAGTTGACTTCAGGGATCTTTGGACATCATGTTTATTTTGGATATATGAGTATCATTTTGAAATAATTTCAAATTTCATGAGTTTAAATTACCAAACGTGAATTTGTTGATGGGAGACACAAGGAGGTGTGTTTTTCTTAACTAATGGTTATGTTATGATTCTTATGATTCTTATGAACTAAAGGAAGTCACAAGGGGTCCCACCTACTAGTTATTATTTATTTATGACCCTTATTATAATTATTACTCTTCCCCCTAACTGTAGTTAGTTGAGTCTTTTAATTAACTTAACTAATGAATTGGTTCAACTTCTTCAACCAATTCTAATTTGTTAAAAGCAAAAGGAAAGGGAAGAACAAGGGGAGGATATAAGCATAAGAATGTTAAGGTTTTCTCTTTGAGTTTATGTTGAGATAGTTCAGTTTTCATTCATTCATATATTCATCAAAAGCCCAATTCTCTTTTATGATAGCAGGGTCTTATTGTAGACAACAATATTTAGGGCTGAATCAAATCATTCAGACACTTGTTTTTTCAGAGGTGTTGATCCATCTTTGATAGTCTGTGTAGACTTGTTTGTTTGTGAATTAGTTTTCATGACTGATAAAGGCTATTGTGCATAGTCGAGTGGGAAACAATCTATGGCAAGATGATCCATCTTTTAGAGTTCAGTTTTGGTTTTCTGTCAGAGGTCCTTTTGTATGTTCCATCGGGGATGTCTAAGTTTGAATTTGGTCCAAGATTTATGTATGAGATTTTGTAAAGAAAATGACTCTTTGGTGAATTGGAATGAAATAAAGGATTGCTTTATGTCTCATCTGTCTTGATTATCATCTTGGTGTCTTTACTTCTGTTCTTACATTTATTTCAACAACTTTTATATTCAGAAAATTACATAAAAAGTGAATTTCCAGTAAGATTTTTGTTGATAAAAGAATAGCCTAAGCACTCATAATTAATACTTGTGAGTTAGGATGTTATTTTTGTTGGCTATAAATATAGGGCGATATTCCCTTCTACTTTTCTTTAGCCAAGTAAAGTCTGAAAATTCTTGAGTAAGATCATTTCATATCTTTTCCTCAACAGTGACGTTAGGAGGCTCCGCTCACACCATATTTAAGCACGAGGTCACGCAAAGTTGATTGAGGATATATCCCTCCAATACCTTCTTAACGTTAGAAATATTTCTGGGGATATATTAGTATATGGGGGTCTTGCTAGTACCTTTACCTGTGTGATAGGTGGTGCTTTCAATATTTTGGGCTTTGTTACCCTATCCATACGGTGGACCTGACTTACGATTGTTCACCTGTGCATTGGTTATATCGTGGTGGCTTAGTTGCTTGACATAGGTAGCCACATAGGTTACTTGCAGGGGTTATTCTGCAGGTACCATGGGTCAGATAAGGGTCGAAAAACACACAACCTTTATGGAGGATTACCTCTACAAGGGGATCTGATCAACTAGTTATTAATCCCACGAGGTCCCTTATAATTCATTTTGATACCTTCGATCTTTTACAGGGAATCTCAGGCTCCTCTTGGGAGAGGCATACCTACTTTAAGGAGGGGGGGGCTTTCAACCACTTTATCTTGTTTGTGTGCATATTGTCCCTTTTGTTTATTTTTGGTGTGTTATCTGATTGTTAGTTGGACTTAGGATTTTGTATTACATCGTGAGTTTTCATTATTATTGATAATGGAGTCCCCTTGACTCCCTCAGTTAGCGCTACCCAGCTCTTGGTCTTTTCTCATTCCATGGGGAAGAATCCTTTTGTATTTCTGAGTGGTATATCAAATCATGATACTCAGTTAATACCTTGGGCCTCTAATCATTTTTTTCATGGTATGCCAGACGTGTCTTTGCACTTACCATCCTCTGTCTTGTTGCCTTATGTGAATCCTAGTTTTGGGTCTGGAGGCATGATGACTCCTTTTTCTCCCTTTTCGTTTGCCAATGGGAGTCATATCCCTCAAAAAATTATTATGGTAGGAGGTTGGAATATTCCTTCCTATGGATCCAATCCTAGCTTCACTTTTCCAGAAGCAAGTGCTCAAATGAGTAGTCATTCTACTTATTACATCCCGTCCATCTATCCTTATTTCACTATGTCGGTTCCTACAAATGATTTTCCCATGGTGAACCTCCATCTATCCTCTGGTGTTTCATCTGGGGGAAGTTAGTTTTATGGTATAGGAAACCCCCTTCACGAAGTTCCTTTGTCTAGGGGAAACATATATCCTCACCTGAGTAACCCTTGTCATGTCGCTTTCTCTTCGAAAGTGGCTTCCTCGGTGATGATTCTATTAAAACCCTTTATGAATCATATTGGAGGATTATCCCGCCGGACAGGGCCATGGTGTATACCAGGACCCTTCTTGGCTTGAAATTTCTCAAAAATAGTCCTTCCCGGAACCTTGGTCTCAAATGCTGCAACTAACCTCTACAACAAGTCCATTCACTATGAGTCATATGGGCATTATATCACCAACCTTTGCTAGTCATGTTGGAGAAAGGTCAATAACCTTTGCAAGTCATGTTGAAGACCAGCAACCAACCACTGCATGTCATGTTGGGGGAACAAGTCCAGTCACTGTGATTCATATTGGAATTATATCACCAACCTCTGTTGGGCATGTTGGAGATAGGTCAACAACCTATGCAAGTCATGTTGAAGACCAGAAACCATCCATTGCAAGTCATTCCGTGGGCACAACTCTAGTCACTGCTAGTCACACTACATATACATCGCCAACATCTTCTACTCATGTTGGAGATTCATCACCAACCTCTGCTAGTCATGTTGGGGGTTCACCATCAACCTCTATCAATCATGTTGAAGGTTCGTTACCAACCTTTGAAAGTCGTGTTGGAGATTTGCTACTAGCCTTTACAAGTCATGATGGGAGCATGCCACCATCCACTGCAATTCATGCTGGGGGAATTCATACGATTGAGAAGACTACACATATAAGATGTAATCCCAATTTCCTTTGTAGGATTTGCAAAGGAGACCATCTTACTCTTTTTTCCCCTACTACTATTGTGGTACAAGAAGTGTAGTCCTTGCCTAGGGTCCCTTCTAGTTCTGAGCCGTCTTTGGTTTCCCAACCTTCTCTGGTTGATACAACGGTCATGTCGATGCAATATTCGACTGAAACCACTCTTCTTTTTGGAGGTGATGCGTCTCTGGACCTTGTTGTATCACATCATGTTCAATCAGTGGTTGTGTCGATGAAATATTTGACCGACACCACTCCTGTTTTGTGGGGTGATGCATCTCTTGACCTTGTTGTATTACATCCTATTCAACCAATGATTGAAGAATTGGTCATGCCGATACAATCTTCAATCGATCCCACTCTTCTCTCAGAGACTAACAAGTCTAAGGAAGTGACATTGACGATGCAATCTTCGGTCAATCCCACTCTTATTTTGGGGGTCAATGCATCTTTCGACCATGTCCTTAGCATTTCTAGTCCTGTACATTCTGAACAAGGGAGATTTCCACTCTCTTCAAGTATGCTCCCTCCAAGTCCTAGGGTGGTTTACTTTGATTGGAATGATCTTGTAGAGACTCGACTTCCTTCTTCTACACCCTTCCAGATAAGAGGCATTATTCGATATATTGTAGATAAGGTAACCTCTGCAAGTATTTTATCCTCCTCGACTTGGAAAGTTTGGGTTTTCCCAAGCTTATGTCATCTATATGTGAGTTGTTGAATTTTGACACAAGTCCTGCACAGTAGCCCTGGCCTCCCCCATTATATGTTGTCTAGAACAACATCCAACAAGTCTAGTTTAAGTTATTTTCCGACTCTCTCAAAAAGAGAAAAGAATGTCGAGTGAACTTGTCTCTTTCAAACTCGTAAATTGGATTTGAAAGGACATCTATTTGTTGTAAGTTTAACCCTTTTTCAAACCAAGTAGACTAAATTTACGAAAAAGGACATTCTTTGGAGTTAATTTTTAATTGCATCTCATTTTCTTGCTTGCAGTATTAAGCCTACTGTCGGTTCTCTCTTTCGCATTATAATCCTATCACCTCAGCAGTTTGCATCATTAGCCAAGTAGAGACTTGTTTATATCCTTTGCATCTTGACACCTTATACCCCAAGAGGAATCATTCCCCTAAGTGCCCATATCCCGCATGCACCTCCTTCCATTGAGCATAGGTATGTTCCACTATTGGAACTATTTTCCTACTCATGACACTTGTTTCCTCCTCTGTATCATAGCATTCATTTGAATATGAAAAAACAAAAAAAGACGGGCGGGAAAAGAATATTATCTCATGTTGGCAGTAGTCGTGTCGCCTTTGAACAGAGAAAAAACTTTTGAGTCCCCTTGTCATCAAAATTTTGGGTTTAGCATGACCTTAGGAAGTTGATCTCGTTATATAGAGTTTACTCCCCCGACTGGTTACTCTTCCAGTCCCTATGGAGATTTTGATTGGTGCCTCCTACATCACAAAATTTCATCATTAAGTCTATGTTGCCAGAGTCATCCATATGTCTCATGCTCTTGTTCAAAGGATGTCTATCAGCACATGTCAACCATTTCTCAGAACTATTGACTTTTCATGTCGACCATACCCTCAGTATGTCTCATAATTACATGAAGTTACAGTCCTACCATGCACCTTGATCCTACTTTCTTTATGGGTAGGTAACCCTGAACCCAACAATCGACATTTCCTCATTGGTAATTGACTGGGGGATTTCCCTTGTGTTCGATGGCAAGAAATCTATTCACACATTGGGATTCGTGCAATGTCTTGGATGCCATTAGCCTTATTAGTGGTTTCCTCTCCTTTGTTGGTAGTTTTCCTTATTGGATGTTATTCAGAGGGTCTTTTTCGTGCACATCTTGCATCTAGTGCATGCAAAGACGCACATGGTCGTTGGTTCGTGAACATGTTCTTCGTCCGAGTTTCTCCAAATCATCAAGCTTCTGTTTTTTACCTCATGCTGAATGATGAGAGATGCCTTAATTCTCTCCTTTCAATGGGTCTCCTTCCATCAAATTCAACCCATCTATTCAGGAAATGAGGCCTAAATTCCTATGAGTACCTACAGGCTTGCAGTGATCAGTGGCAGTTTCTCTAGCCATTAGCAGTTGGGAATACATCAATGTCTCCTTATCAATGGATTCTTCAAGTGTTCGACCTCAACACATTTATTCACACCTGTCCGAATGTATTCGATGCCTTGATACCTACTTTCATTATCGATAGGATGTCTCGTGTTTGTTAATGGTATACCTTAATGACTGGTAATCAAACAAACTCTCATTGTGTTCGACCTCAAAACCTTTATTCACATGATGTATACATGCACCTTTCGTGGATCGTGCAGAAGAATTGAAGACATCAGTTCATAGTCGCAACTTTCCTGAGTTGTTACTATCAATCATTGGACCAATACCTATATGACTCCAGTGATAATGGGAGATCAGATTGTACTCCATTGTATGCAGATATCTTCAGATTGATTTTGACACTGCTTTTCATTGGGCCTTATTCGTGACTATGACAACCTTTGGCATGTATCTACTTTTGTATTTCCTATTCATGGCCATGAACAACTGTTTGGTATATTTCCATGTGGATCTGCAATGTAATTCAAATTGGCATCCATGTGCACAAAGTCATTATGGATTGTAATATTCTTATGAGCAACTAATTCATCAAGTTGGGTCTCCATTACTCCACTTCTGGGAATTATAATGTATTTTGGCCATCACAGATACTCCTCTG
Organism: Picea engelmannii; assembly: GCA_009831015.1. Taxonomy (NCBI): domain Eukaryota; kingdom Viridiplantae; phylum Streptophyta; class Pinopsida; order Pinales; family Pinaceae; genus Picea; species Picea engelmannii. The sequence continues at coordinate 140,118 of ML816123.1, read as the reverse complement.
ACCTCACACATTAGGGGTCATCTGTTATAGCAAGATTTGCCTCACCCCATGAAACTTTCTCAGAAGGCCTTTTCCATTTCTCTATGCAGACTTGAAGTCCCCTTTTGCAATTCTCGGAGCTAAAAATTGTATTTTTCCACATATACGCGTCCTAACAGCTATACAACCTCTGTATATGCAAGTTGCACCATTACATCCAGCGTAGATCAAGTTTTGTGCTCAAAATTAAAAAATGGTGTCGGGTTTCCATGTCATGTCACGAGATCCATGACCTGTGACCTTCCATATACTGGAAACGCTCTGAATTGGCCCTTCAGTTCCAATTGAAGGCTATAAATGGGCCATATCCAAGTTGTGGAGAAAAAGGAGAAGAATTCAACTTTGAGAGCAAAGTTACTTTGGAGAAATTATTCACTTCATTTTGAGTCTTCATCCCTTTGTCCTTTTAAGTCTGAACACATTGTTAAACCCCCAAGCTCTTCCCTATTTAATGGAGAACCTCATTGTCTCTCTTATATGAGCTTGCCTTTGGTGGAGGATTGAAGTGGTGGAGGCCCAGTAGGAAGGGACTTAGTTTCTCGGTTCTGAAGGTGCCAACATGGAAGTTTGTCATTCATACACTTATGTTGATTACATTTTAATATAAATACTCGTTTCTCGTCCAATTAATGTCTTGCAAATATTTGAATTATTATTCCATGGGCATATTTGTTATGAATATCGATGGATTATGCTATTATATGTGCTAACTTTATATATTATCACCATATGCTTGCGTATCTTGGTTTTTGAGGACAAGTTGCAGGTGTATTACTTAGAGTCAAGTGCTCAACGATGGACTTCATCGAAAGTGTGGACGAGGTAGGGTATTTATCTTGTCTTGTTAACATGTCTGTTTATATAACATACTTGAGATTAGAGTTGATTTCTGCAGTCATTTCCATCTATTGTAGTTTACCCTATGCATTAAAGTGATTTTCCTCGTAACAGGCATAGGTGAGAACATATTACCATGATATGGTGTCAAACCATGATATTGGAACTAAGGTATGTTTTCATTTCCTTTGTTTATGAAATTGCATGATTAGTCCGAGAAGAAAGAGGTAAGTTATGTATCATCTTGATTTTATAGGATTACATCCATCTAATGAGGGGATTTCCTTACCCGCAGATGAATCTCCCTTCAACACAGTATGCACTAAAAAAAAAAAGGATATTTTGTATTCAAATTTTAAATAGAATAAAAAAAAAAAAATGTGAAATTTTCCCCGAAAAAACTGTCATTCATAAACAATTTTAACTTTGTCATTCATAAACACTTTTATGAGTTAGTAGAAAATATATGACCTAGCATTTATAATGACCACAAAGGGATATCATCCTTCTTGCAGACAGATCCACAGCAATCAAAGGACGTTACTACTTCAACAATCTTATAAGCAAGAAGAAGATCGGAGATCTCCAAGATAGCGAAGTTCAGAGATGGTGGCTATTAATTGTATTATACAGGATTCTGATCAGATCCCTGGAGGATTCGCTACAGACAAGCCACACATGAAATAGGTAATATATGGGTATGCCATCCAGATCAGATCCCTCCGCTACTAACTTACCAATTTGGGTATGCCATCCAACCATTCAAAGACAAGGTCGCCCGTGAGCGCGTTTTCCTTTTTTCCAGTTTTTCACGTGGAGCCAACTTGAAAAACCATTAGGAACTGTACAAGATTATGCTCGTCCGGAAGGGGTCCACGCTAGATTACACTAATTCTTTATCTATTATCCCAGACAGAAGCCTTGGAAAATGATGTGGATAAGCTTGGCCGGCGTATCTGATAGAAATAGATGAGCTGTCTGGATGTTCTGTATTCCATAAATTCTTTGTTTAWTCAAATTTKCTTTTTACAGTCTACTTAAAGAGCTTTCTTCACCCMGAAACARGCAACCACAGACTGTGTCCCGACCACTGTATTSTATTTCTGGCRTTGGTTTTCAATTSGAGTGAAAGAGTGAGCACTCTCTGAAATCGTTATCTGRCCAGTCTTTTATATCACGTTCAGCACAGGGWTTRGGCTTTTTARGATTAGYSRGGGAAGAATGGTTTTAGAGGCCACMACCGATACGYTTCCKCCAATGGATYWRTCATACGAGAGTCCRCAGGCGGTGATTAGTCCTCATATGAGTGAAGGTACGATACTTATTCTTCTTGCGTTGCTCTGCGCACTCATATGTCTTTCAGGGCTGGCTTCGATCGTTCCATGGCACTACATTTGGAGGTCACACCACGATCATATGGCCACCAGAGTGGCTAAAACTGGCATGAAGGAGAAATCTATAGAAGCACTCCCCTCTATAATCTATGGCAAATCAAAGCCACAGCCACAGCTTGCAACGGAGTGCGCTATCTGCTTGGTGGAATTCGCAGAAGGTGAAGGTGTGAGAGTGTTGCCAAGCTGCAACCATGGCTTCCACATGGAATGTGTAGAAAGATGGCTTCGATCTCACTCTTCATGCCCTACCTGTAGGCATTATCTTCTTGATCCTGCCTGTACAAAAGTGGCAAACCACATTCAGCCCAGCAAATCGGACGCCCGGGAAATGCAGATTCATCGACCGAGAGCTTCTCAGGAATCTGGCAAAATCATCGACTTAGAGTGTGGGGTTATGCGATAGGAATGTCCTTCGCCAGATAAGTAAATGGAGGGAAAGGCGCCATTAATGAGATTCTTTGAAGACTGCATTGTAACGCCAGGAAGGCTGTGATCATGAATTCTTACAGTGGGCTGAAAATAGGGAAAGTAAGATAGAAACATCTGGAAGGTTAAATTCAGAGCACACCTAAGACATTCTATGGCAGTATACTATGAACGCAAAGGCCAACATTGTTCCATACAGTCTGAAAACATGAAAACATGTCAGCTTGTGGGTACCAAAATTTGAAAGCATTGTCAGCTTGTGGGTACCAAAATTTCATAGCTTATGATCATCAAAATATCCCTGACATTCATTTAATTAATCTCAACTCGTTGTAAATAAAATTTCCATGGAATATATTTGGATAATCTTGACCTCCTTGAAACGTGATGACTTTGTCAGTGCGCATATATGTTTCTCTATGTATGGCTGAAATATAATATAAGCATCTGAATCTTACACTTTAAGATTTCAATGCAGAGTTGCAATATTGTAAGTAAAGTACGCCATTGAAACTCTTTTATCCAAAAATAAAATTAGTTCAATTATATTAATAAATACAATTTTTTACAACTTCAAAGACCAAACTGAAAATTTTGTAGTCACTTTTCATGACGAAAGCTTATTCTTAATATTTCAAGACATAACAATTCTTTTAGTTCTTTGCTGTCCTATTCTTTCCTATTCCAGATTAAGAGTAAAATGGAAATTACACAATACTAACTCAGAAGTGGCTTAATAACTGTTTACATATCCAAATCTAAGGAAGGAAGATAGACTAAAAAAAAAAATCTCAAAATGGAGCTTTGTCAAAATTGAACATTCAAAGGAACTATGCTAGAAAAGAAAGATGTGCCTCCTGGGACCTTTAGTTCCATTTAACCAATTGTAATAAGTGATTATGCCTTAGGGTTCCTGAAATGTTTGCTTTGATAAAGTGTTTGCCTTCTTGTTGTGATCCCTGTAAATATGCTGGAATCTAATCTCATGAATTTTTTTTATTAATTCCAGAATTTTGAGTTTCCAGCCTTCCAGATGGAACTCTATCTTGATATTTATTTATTATGTCATCGTATAAACTTCTATGCTTTTGTTTTTTCTGGGTAGGGATTTTTGTTTTAAAATAGGTTAGAAATTTAGAAAAATAGTTGGAATTGAAGATCTCAATGGTTCAGCATACATATTCTAGGTGTCCTGGAGTTTTGAAGAAGCTGAATTTATTTATACATTCAGAAATACAATTTGATCACTGTAAATTGTGATTTTGTCAACAATAATGTATTCCTCCCCCCCAAAAAAAAGACTTAAAACAATTAAACTGGGCCATTTTAAAATATGTAGAATATCCACATTGAGTTAATTTATTTTAGATTTTTTTAGCAATTCCTTTATTTCAGAAAATATTGAACTGTTTTTTTTTTTTTAATCTAATATCAATTTTAAATGATACTTACTAGATTTTAAATAAAAATGATAATACAACAATTTTAAATTTTAAAATTTATTTCAAATTCCAAAATTATATTTTAAATTTTAATTAACCACCATAAAATAAGTTCAATCAAAATTTATAACCATAATGAATAACCAAATGTCTAATAACAATTATTTCTCACTTATTATCTGTTGATATTAATTTTCTCAAAAAACCATCTTTTAACTAGTACAAAACCCCTTGGTCTCTTATATTTATAAGAACACAAGTCCAACCATTTTATAAGAAAAACTCATATAATTTGTAACCATCTTAACCATTGAAGAATTTTTCCATAAACTTTAAACATTCTTAAGAAGGTAATTCTAAATAATCCATTACTATTTAGATTTTTTGAGATTATATATTTTTTACTATTTTAATTAAAATCGGATTAAAAATAACATTCTCATAAACAATGACCAAAACCCAAATCATAAGGCCTTTAAAATTATTTTTTTCTTCTTCCCATCCATACATATCTTTACTGAAATGAGACAACTTTAGTGAGATCACTCATTTTATATGTTATTTTAAAACTTAAACTTTGCAAAATCTTAACCTGCTTAGCTTCTAAGCTTTTTAGATTATACAAACAAGATCAAACAAGATCATATTGTAATTTCAACTAACTTGTAATTTCAAAAACCACTTAAATCTCTATAAATTTATAAAAAAATCCAGTGGGTAATATAAAAAATATAAAGTTTGTCAATAATCTACTAAAAAGTGTCAAAAGTGGGCGACCCCAACTTATTATCTTTAATTGAATGTTTGAGTTGATCTGAACATACAATGAAATATTAACAGTGCAGCTTCATAGACATGCACCTTCGTTTTTTAGACAAAAAGTGCAGATACCCAAATGGGCAAATGACTAAGTGAATAGCAGTGGAGCCGACACGGATTACCTACCCCTCTTTTGAAGTGATTGGCGAATCTTCTAGCTGTGGTGTGGTGATATAAATAGTTGAGATCCCTTCACTCATTCTTTCACAGGTGGAAGGACTTTTATCGTTTGAATGCTATGAATTCGCCTACAAATCTTTTTTTTATTTACATGAGGAAACTAAGGGCGGTGATATTTCATATCAACCTTTCAATAATATTCGACCTTGATTGCTAAGTCAAACCCAAAAAATTTGACCTTCCAAATATGATGTGAAGGTATGTTATAGGGTGCTTAAGTATGGGATTGGGCTTCACATGAATCTATGGTGGCTTCAAAATATAAGTTGGACTAGTCCATATTTGAACCCACTTTTTATTTAAGAAAATAAAGTGTCACATCGAAAGGAATATGACAAATATAGTGGCAGAGAAGGATGCCAAAATCATATCATGAAATGGGATGGAATAAAATTAAATTCATACAAATAAAAGGCATTGTATGAGAAATATCCTTGAAAAGTGAGTAATGCTATAATAAGGAGTGATATGTTGGGTAAAATATAGAATGATGACATGCACATGACTAATTTTCAATCATTTATTCTTTTTTTTTTTTAAAGATTATGTAGGTAAGGTAAGAGTGATATATTGGGTAAAATATAGAATGATGACATGGATATGATTAATTTTCAATTATTTATTCATTTTTTAGTAAAAAATTATGTAGATAAGGTAAAGTAGAGTGATATATGAGAGTTCAAAATATATCGTGTTAATATGTAGAATACGATAACGTAAATAAAGTGAGTTGGAAAGGGGTCGTGGTTAAGTGGTATGATAATTTCGCCAAGTATTACGCCAACGTAAGTAAGAGTGCGTGAAAACTTTGTGCAAGCAGTGTGATTTGAGGGGTAGCCTGACAACGCTTTGTTAGCTAGAAACTGATGACAAAAATGGTCATCAACATCTACCAACGAATAGATGCACATTGCTTATAGTGATGTGCAATTGTAACAAATTTTGATATCATAGGACACGAGATTGAAGTGTATGGGAAAGGAAGCTTAGAATGATTAATGGTAATCATTTTATATTATTGTTATCGGACAAATCAGTAAGTGTGGACACAAACTAATCTCCCTAACTTCAACATGAAGCTAGAACAAAACAAGGCAGAATACAAACTTCACCTTAGATTTCATTGTCATATAAACTAGTTTAGAGAGGGACAAATGACATACCTTTTAAATGATGTTTGATCCTCACTAGTGTCATCCTTGTCGCTCCATCTTTGGATTTGTGCGATGGTGAACCTGTTTAAGAAGAACAAACCAACAAAGAGAAAGAACAATGATATATATATATTCCAATGAATTCTATGTATAATATCAAGGAGTTATACAATAAAAGTAAAGACACCTTTATAGGGAAGAAATGTATTGTTGCATTATATTAACTGAAAGTGGAAAATACGACCCATGCTTTGATGTTGCAAGGTCCCTTCCAATGGCTCTTTGCTTCAACACACACACATTTGCTCCAATGCTTTTGATGAAGAAAATCCACAACTTGACTTAGAGAGCTAAAACAAAGTTATCTCAAGTATAATCTATAGTAGAATTATTCATGCATAAGCAAGACTTGGCCTTTTTCATAAGAGATCCCTCTTTATATAGGGTGAAAGAGGGATGGATGACGAGATTAGGATGATCCCACTAAATCAGAGAAGAGAGTAAGATCCAAACCGATCGGAGGCCACCTCATATTCTAGAAGATTCCCTTCTAGAACCTTCGTGAATTTCACTTTTCCTCTTGTTTAAGCATCGTCGCACCCTATGCACAAGCAGCCTGCAATAATGTCGCAGTCCATTTTTGGTGCAACATGCGAGGATCAAGCATAGAGCAGGGTGTGACGATCTCCTTTGACATAGTTTTTAAGAAAGAAAAGATAACCCACTTTTATCATGGAGAAATCCTCTTTTAGTGTTTTCAGGGAACATGGAAGTGATTCATTCACATATCATTAGTTGATCACTGGGGTGACCAAAATAATGTGTAACAGAATTCCCCCCAAAGTATGAAGTTGGAACCTGTGACAACTAAAATACTTTTTAGAACGTGTGTATCGAAAATGAGAAGCACATCGGTCGGGAACCTGCAAACAATCAAGCATTTGCATAATAATATAGCATATTCTGATGTAGGTATTCTCATACTCATACTACAAGTGACTCTAATCATAAGTGTCAACCGAGTCATGGCCACTAAACATACACTGTGGATCCATGTCATCATGATTGAGTATAGCCACGAGAAATACACTGTGGATCTATGTTCTTTAAGAATTTAAATTCACACATAGCCACGAGACATACACAATGGATCTATGTGACAGTACAAACTCATGAATGCTCCATTGCAACCTAGACCGATATGGTGAGATCCAGGGTCTTCATCTCCATTGTCCGAAGTACGAATCTAGTCAGGTGATTACAGGTGTCGAAGTCAAACATGGTATAAACCACTTGATTATCAGTCATTAATGAAAATCGTTAACAAGTGTGAGGGAAATCATGTTAGGGACCTAACCCCTCACATAAGTAGAATAATATATTTCCATGTAATAAAGGTCAATATTAATAAGGCCTAGCAATAAGGAGGAATAAGTCCAATGTAAGAAGACCCAATAGAGGCTTCTGCTTCTAGAAGGATCTTCCTCTAGATGATTCTTTTGATAGACATATTTAGTATAAATAGGAGTCGAGGGTATCAGAAATATTTTCTTGGATATTATTTTAATAGAGCTCTGCTCTGTTGGAGGTTGCCCCCTCGAAGAGGCAAGTGAACATTGCTCTGTTGGCATATTTAACAGACATCGAATGTTTGTCATTGATGGCAAGTACAATAATGAAGATGGCATGAGTACAGGAAGTTTGTAACTGACAGGCAAACAGAAGCTAAGTTCAGGAAGATCAAATGATATGATCGAAGGCAACGCAACATTGATCAAATGATCAAAGGCTCGTAAAGTTTGAGAAACATTTCTGATCGTTGGATCCCATTCAAAATTCCCGATAGAACGAGGGTCGTCAGATCTGAATGTAGACAAGAAGAGCGCACTGAAGAGGAGAAAAGATCTCAGACGTTAGATCCAAGTGCAAGACCTGATCATCGTTGGATCAATGAGAACCTGCACGTTCTTTAAAGTGCAAGGAGTAGCGGGGCTCACAAAATCTTGAAAGAAGGAGAACCGTCCATCATCAGGCAGGACACGTGGGGATAGATTGTCATTTCGTTGACGGGAGAGTCAAAGGAACAGGGTTCCCTAACCTCTCAATATCGCGATATGAAAAATCACGATTTAATCTGAACCGTCAGATTAAGCTTGAATCTGGACCGTTGACTCAAGTCCATGTCGGAGTTTCAGGAATCGATTGTTCAAGATGTCAAAGATTATCAACAACAGGAATCCCGATGTCGCAATATGCGAAATCATGATTTAATCTGAGCCGTCAGATCAAGATGTGATCTGGACCGTTGATCCGACTCCATTACGGAGTTTCGTGGATCGGGACTTTGAAGTGACAAAAACACTGAACATAAAGAATGTCGAAATCGTGATTCAATCTCAGTCGTTGAATCAAGACCAGATCTAAATCGTTAATCTAACCCCATATCGGAGTTTCGGGAATCGCGACATGGAGAGGCAAAGAAAACAATGCAGCAATCACGATATGCGAAATCGCGATTCAATCACAGCCGTTGAATCAAGATCAGATATGGACCATGGAATCATAGGACATGTGGCAAGCGATCGAAATTTCGTTGACTTGGGGTCAACGGAGCATAGTGTTAAAATTCATGAAATGAGAAATCGCGAAAGTGCTTTTTGCATAGGCGCTTGGTTATGACCATAGTCATTTTGGGGATGGAGCTAGTGCAGAAAAGTTCTGTATCGGAACTTCAGAGATCGTGAAATGAAGTGTCGAGACACTCAACATAGGATTGTCAAAATGCCAAAACCTGATTTAAAGGCAATGTCAATAAAGTTCATCCAACGAAGCAAATAAATTGGAATATGATCGGAAGGTTACTATTCTCTCATAGTTAACTCCTCAGTTACAAATCTGTTAGCGAAATGGACTCATGATTGTGAATCAGTTGGTGTTTCAGTTGCTCGGACAGTTGTCTTTTGTTTGTCTAAGGAATTGCGAAGTTGAATCGTCGTGGGGTGTGTATAAAAGAAAATTAGATAGACTGTGTGTGGTTGGTTGTTCTGTATGAAAAATGAATGAAACTGTAAGAAAGGGAAAATTATAGAATGTGCAGCGTGTTATTGAGAATATGCACAGTGTGAGATGAAACTCAGAGAAGTGGAACAGATGATGAAGAAAAACTTGAAGCAGAGCATAATAACAGAACAAGTTGATGCAGAGCAGACCTGCTGAACAAACAGAGGAAGAAAAGAATTGTAGAACAGTTAGTAGAAGACTAGATTTACAGAACAAAGAAAGATTGGTAAGAATTTATTTATTTGTGTAGTTGTTTGTGTATTCATTCTTTCATATATTAGGGAGGTTGGGAGGTGCTTGGGAGGACTATTGTCTTCAGAGGTTCAAGTAAGAACTTGAACACAGGAAGTTTTAGCTTCCATCTGGTTGCAGCCAGAGAAACAAGGGTGGGAGGGTGGTGCAAGGGAGAACAAGTGTTCTCTGTTATACAGGTTGGAGCCTGTGTAACTGGAAGTTGGTGCTTCCATCCAGTAGGTGCTGGAACATTAAGGGAGTTGGTGCTTCCTTCTAGTGGGTGCTAGAGAAACCAGAGAGTTGGTGCTCTCAAACAAGTTGCAGCTTGTAAAACAGAGGTAGCAGCCTCACATTGAGTTGGTACTCAATTAGAGATGATGTACAGAACTTAAAAGACTGCCTATCATTTCAAAGAAGAAGAGGTTTTCTCCCTTTATGGGTTTCCTCGTGAAAATATGTCTCTGTGTATAACTTATGTGTGACTGATGCTCTTTACTTTTACTCTCCATATGCTGTATATTGTTGATGATCACTTGAAGAAAGATTAATAATGTTTTAATAGACTGATAAGATCAATAACAACTGATCAATAACAACTGATTCACCCCTCCTCTCAGTTGTTTTAGTAATTTCAACAATTGGTATCAGAGCGGGTTGCTTTTATTCAAAGGTAGATCTGTAAGCTTAAACATGACAAGTCATGAAGGGACTTCAGCCTCTAATCCCCCTCTGTTTGATGGAACAATTTTTTCCTTTTGGAAGATTAGAATGAGAACATACTTAATGGCCTTGGGTGCTGATGTTTGGGATGTAGTAGAGACTGGATATACAAAGCCTGTTGTGCTAGCCTCCAAGGATGATAAGTTAGAGTTTAGTTTTAAT
>ML816123.1:86689-112949 GCA_009831015.1 Picea engelmannii | reverse complement strand
TATTTCTCCATCTTGTTCCCTGTTTGTGCCTGACTATAGTCTACGGGAACATATAGACTACTAAGTCACTCCCGGCTGGCCTACTCTTGGGGACGGGACATCACAGAGACCATGGTCCTTCTCTCCTATCGGGATTTCGAAATTCGCAAGTTCAAACAACGTAGAACTCACGCCTTCGAAAACTCCAATCCCCGAACCCCGATGACACCTGTCCTCCTTTCAGCATGGTGATTGCCTGATTATCGCATTTAGGAATTTCGTGATTCCTCCGACAACGATTCTCTCGACACCGTGAATCCAAAAATGCTGAACCCCGATGCACATGCGGGCGCTCTCCTCCATGTCACTCCTCCTCGTCGCGCTATCGGGTATCACGTGATCGCGATTTCAATTGTAGTGTTTCCTTTGTATGGGAAAATCCCAAAACGACGAATACCGACTCTTCCAGATCCTTGGACATGCATCCCGCAGATCAACGGCTCCTACCGTGTCGGGAAATCGCAAATCGCGATGTCAACATACAAAGCTCCGTCTCTGGAATCCCCAATATCCGATTTCACGATCCTTTGGATCTCTGACCACGTGTCCCTGTTGTGATCAACGGTTGAGATCCTTTCGGGAAATCGCAAATCGCGATTTCTTTCCACCAAATTCCATGATCACAGATTCCCCGATATCCCGAACTCCAAATCTCCAGGATCTTCCTCTGCTCCTTCAAGCTTAAAACCTGTGCAACTTTTCCGAGATCTAACGGCTGTCGAAACGTCGCAACTTCCTCGACGAACCTTGACCATCGATTCCTCCTCCTTGAGGATTTCTCGGAAATGGCTAAGTATTTCTCCTCAACACTTGCCTTTCAAAGCCTGCGTTTGGAACTCGTTCTGGAAACGTCCACGCACAACTCCCAGTGCTTTCCTTTGGCGATACCACGAAGGTGCTACGCCTCCTAATCTTTTCAACTCTGATTATTCAGAGAAACCTATATGCACCCTTTGCGCTTGACGTTCAACAACTTCTCAAGTGTTGAATCTTTCAGACTCTGCACACTTCTTGCAGCAGCAGTCTTCTATCTACTTTACTCAGACTAACAACTGAGACTTCTTCTTCCTTCAACCTGCACACTCCTTGCATGGTTGCAACAACCCACTTCCACTTCTGGGAAAACAAGAACAAAAGTTAAACTATCGATCCCTCATCAACGCACTCCTGGCGGATGAATTTGACTGCACTCTTTGCAGGAATCTCCTGGCTCAGATAGAGAAACAATTGAAACTTATTCCCTCTCTCATTCAGACTTCAATTGAGACCCTGAAATCACATGCACAACATATACAAAGCAAATGCATAACCAGAAACAAACATTCATGAACACATAAACAATATACACAGAGAAACAACACCAGACAGGAGTTTGAATCAAAGACTCTCTTCTATTAATTCAAATCTGTACATGGGTGTTCTTCATACAATTCTCTGCTTGCCCTTCTCTTCTGAATGATTGATTATTTTACAATGATACAACGAGGGTGTCTATATCCATTTTCCCTCTTGAACTCTAAACTGTCTAATCTGGAATTAAAATCCTATCTACCTACATTAAATCTATTAAATGCCTCCTATCTATTTCAGACAAGAGCGTATGGCTCGAGGTCTGATACAACATACAAAAGGTGCTCCTTCATAAAGGATTCATTTAAGACTTGCGCTACAATCCCAAAGCATTTTCAAAATTTTGGGTTTGTTTTCTCCAGCTAATCTCTGCGTGATGTGTTGGCTCGCTTAATGAGTTGGCGATGCTCCTGCATCACAGGGGGGGTATGTTTTGCAACAAGATCAGGGGAAGAATGTTTCTTCTTTGACATTGATGTCAAAGGGGGAGAAAAGAGTTCGGGAAGAGAGTTGAGTCCAAATGCATGTGGATGCTTGTATTGCCATCAATGCCAAAGGGGGAGATTGTTGGCATATTTAACAGACAACGAATGCTTGTCATTGATGGCAAGTACAACAATGAAGATGGCATGAGTACAGGAAGTTTGTAACTGACAGGAAAACAGAAGCTAAGTTCAGGAAGATCAAATGATATGATCGAAGGAAACACAACATTGATCAAATGATCAAAGGCCCGTAAAGTTTGAGAATCATTTCTGATCGTTGGATCCCATTCAAAACTCCCGATAGAACGAGGGTCGTTAGATCTGAATGTAGACAAGAAGAGTGCACTGAAGAGGAGGACAGATCTCAGACATTAGATCCAAGCGCAGGACCCGATCATCGTTGGATCAATGAGAACCTGCACGTTCTTTAAAGTGCAAGGAGTAGCGGGGCTCACAAAATCCCGAAAGAAGGAGAACCGTCCATCATCAGGCAGGACACGTGGGGATAGATTGTCATTTTGCTGACGGGAGAGTCAAAGGAACATGGTTCCCTAACCTCTCGATATCGCGATATGCAAAATCGCGATTTAATCTGAACCGTCAGATTAAGGTTGAATCTGGACTGTTGACTCAAGTCCATGTCGGAGTTTCAGGAATCGATTGTTCAAGATGTCAAAGATTATCAACAACAGGAATCCTGATGTCGCGATATGCGAAATCCTGATTTAATCTGAGCCGTCAGATCAAGATGTGATCTGGACCGTTGATCTGACTCCATTACGGAGTTTCGTGGATCGAGACTTTGAAGTGACAAAAACACCGAACATCAAGAATGTCAAAATCACGATTAAATCTTAGTCATTGAATCAAGACCAGATCTGAATCGTTAATCTAACCCCATATCGTAGTTTCGCGAATCGCGACATGGAGAGGCAAAGAAAACAATGCAGCAATCGCGGTATGTGAAATCACAATTCAATCGCAGCCGTTGAATCAAGATCAGATATGGACCATGGAATCATAGGACATGTGGTAAGCGATCGAAATTTCTCTAACTTGGGGTCAATGGAGCATAGTGTTAAAATTCACGAAATGAGAAATCGCGAAAGTGCTTTTTGCATAGGCGTTTGGTTATGACCATAGTCATATTGGGGATGGAGCTAGTGCAGAAAAGTCCTGTATTGGAACTTCGGAGATCGCAAAATGAAGTGTCGAGACACTCAACACAGGATTGTCTAAATGCCGAAACCCGATTTAAAGGCAATGTCAATAAAGTTCATCCAACGAAGAAGATAAATTGGAATATGATCGGAAGGTTACTGTTCTCTCACAGTTAACTCCTCAGTTACAAATCTGTTAGCGAAACAAACTCATGATTGCGAATCAGTTGGCGTTTCAGTTGCTCGGACAGTTGTCTTTTGTTTTTCTAAGGAAATGCGAAGTTGAATCGTCGTGGGGTGTGTATAAAAGAAAATGAGACAGACTGTGTATGGTTGGTTGTTCTGTATGAAAAATGAATGAAATTGTAAGAAAGGGAAAATTATAGAATGTGCAACGTGTTATTGAGAATATGGACAGTGTGAGATGAAACTCAGAGAAGTGGAACAGATGATGAAGAAAAACTTGAAGCATAGCATAATAACAGAACAAGTTGATGCAGAGCAGACCTGCTGAATAGACAGAGGAAGAAAAGAATTGCATAACAGTTAGTAGAAGACCAGATTTACAGAACAAAGAAAGATTGGTAAGAATTGATTTATCTATGTAGTTGTCTGTGTATTCATTCTTTCATTTATTAGGGAGGTTGGGAGGTGCTCGGGAGGACTGTTGTCTTCAGAGGTTCAAGTAAGAACTTGAACACAGGAAGTTGTAGCTTCCATCTGGTTGCAGCCAGAGAAACAAGGGTGGCAGGATGGTGCAAGGGAGAACAAGTGTTCTTTGTTATACAGGTTGGAGCCTGTGTAACTGGAAGTTGGTGCTGGAACATTGAGGGAGTCAGTGCTAGAGAAACTAGAGAGTTGGTGCTCTCAAACAAGTTGCAGCTTGTAAAACAGAGGTAGCAGCCTCACATTGAGTTGGTGCTTAATTAGAGATGATGTACAAAACTTAAAAGACTGCCTATCATTTCGAAGAAGAAGAGGTTTTCTCCCTTTATGGGTTTCCTCGTGAAAATATGTCTCTGTGTATGCCTTATGTTTGACTGATGCTCTTTACTCTTACTCTCCATATGCTGTATATTGTTGATGATCACTTGAAGAAAGATTAATAATGCTTTAATAGACTTAAAATTGTTTAAGCTGAATAACAACTGATTCACCCCCCCTCTCAGTTGTTTTAGTAATTTCAACATGCTCTCAGTAATCAAAGTGTTCTTTCTGGTATTATTCTGGCATCATTTTGGTATTATTGTGGTGTTGTTCTGGTTATATTGTTGTTCATCTACCTTTTGTAGCTATTTATTTCTGTTCTTCATACTTTTTATATCTGGAATATTACAAGTGGTATCAGAGCACCTTCCTTGGTAGAAAATTGTGGGTTAATATTTTTTCATGGTAGAGACATATTCCAACGTCTTTAAGCTACATAGATATGTTGTTAAGCGCATAAACCCGTGGTTGGGCATTCATACACGTAGGAAATACAAGTGGTACTTAAGCGCACATATGTTTTCGACCCTTGTAACCCCTGTTGGTACCCCTTCGAGTGGTAGCACATCATACAACACCTTTATAAAGATCAACCTAGATCTCCTAAAGCCCTCCATAGATAAACCGATCGGACACCTGACTGCTATAGTGTAACAGAGAACAACACTCGGGAATATACTCTCTAGTACCTGGGTAGTTGGGTAGTATAGCTAAGGGCATGGTCTAGCCTCCTTAGTTGGTGCCCTAAGATATTGGGCCAAGTACTAATGTTGGACCTCGCACGTATATCATATAGCTATAACACAGGGAATATCCTTGTCTGTAGAACCCTTGAATAACTAACCTTTGGGATGGAAACAAAATTAGAACATACAAGATCTATTGTGGCACACCTATGTCTCCTACATTCGAGTTGCGAAATTTCTACACATTTCTTCTTGTTGAGCATTTGGGCATTTCATCACTGCAGTATTCTTCATATCGGAGTATAACTCCGCAGGAGTAAAAAAAAAAGTTTGTATCCTATTGGCACCATTATTTGAGACCTATTCCATTAGATTTCTCTCTTCTCCCTTATCGTAGTCATACCTATCATTTTTCAACAATTGTTTTTTTCTTGTGGACCCGCCCCCCTTCCAACACCCTTATTTCGGCTTTATCCCATTGGATTCCATTCATTGTCCTGATCATTGTGATACACTTCACCCATAACCCATTTTATGTGTGGTCCCACCCACCCCTTTTCATGTTCCCTCATCATCATGACTCATACCCATAGCCAAGACTTGGAAGGTCGCTTCACTACCTTGTACTCTAATTTCATAGAAACCCAACAAAAAGTGTGACAGCTCAGTGCCAATATTGCCACCATCAATCAAAAGATGCATTTATCCATCATCACCTCAATCGCGGAACTCAAAGAAGAGCTCAAGCAAGACATTACTACCCAACTTGAATCTTTCACTATGATGATCTGCGCCAAGCTGCATATCCCTGTAGATATTCTCGTATCTGACCCACCTTTTCATACCGAAGGTGAAACTTCCTCCCATTCCCAGAATTTTCAGCCCCATCACTTTCAGTGTGACCTATGCCTTTTGCATCTGGATGTGACCAAATTTGATGGATCGAATCCCACTGATTGGGTAACTCAAATGGAACATTATTTTTCTTTGTATGGAATTACAGATGAGTTGGCCAAACTCCGGTGTGGTGTTCTCCATCTAGATCAAGAACGTTGGTAATGGAGAAAAAATGCTCGCCAAGGGTATGTGGCTTGGACACACTTTGTGGTAGAGCTTTATGAACTCTTTGACACTGAAACCAACCATTTAGGTTGTTTGACAAAGTTGAAACAATATGGCACTGTGGAAGACTTTATAGATTCTTTTGAGAGACTGGTTTTTCGTACAAAGGGAATGTCTGATTCTTTTTTCTGAGAATGTTTTATCAGTGGCCTCAAGGATGATATTCGTGCTCATGTCCTCCTAGCTCGGCCTCAGAGTTGGGTGGACGCTACTAAAAGAGATAAGGAAGAACAATAGGTTGTCTCTTCTCAAAAAACAATCCCTAATTTATTCCTCGCACTAAACTAGCAACTCCCACTCCTCCTTCTACTTCATTAAATATCTAAAAATTGACCAAGGATGAAATGGTTGAACGCCAACTCAAAGGCCTTTGTTATAATTGTGATGACACATATTTTCTGGGACACAAGTGTAAGGAACAAAATATTTTTATGGCCATCTCAGAGGATGTTTTGGAAGAGGATGTTGATGCTCCCCTTGTGTCTGTGTCACCTGAAACCACTGACATAAACCCTCCCTCTGACCCTCCTGAAGTAGAACCGGTCATTTCCCTAAATTCTCTCACACTCTTCTCTACTCCCCAAACCCTCAAGTTAATTGGTTACATCAAGCATAGGAAGGTCATCATTCTTGTTGATAATGGAATCACCCATAATTTTATTCATCACCACATTTCCAAAGAAACTAATTGCTATATTTGTGTAGTCAATAATTTCCAAATCATGATTGCCAATGGTGGGTCCATGAAATGTGGAGGGCGTTGTGAAAATGTATGTCTCCAAATTGGTGAATACCACCTGAAATCTCATATGTTTTCTATCGACATGGGAAGTTGTGACATTGTGTTGGGTGCATAATGGCTAAGGACTTTGGGTCCCATTCTCATGGATTTTAAGGAATTAACCATGCAATTAGACCAGGAGGGAAAACGATATAAGTTCCAAGGAATCATTGTTGGTTTCCCAGAGATCATTAGTTCTCATCGCATGGAAAAGCTTCCCAAAAGAGGTCATTCTGGTATTATTTCCCAACTCCAAGGCATACAAGCAACTGAGACACCCTTTGTGTCGCAAGACCTCCAAGCCATCCTCTCTAAACATCAAGTGGTTTTTCTCACTCCCTAGGGACTCCCTCCTTCCCATGGCGTTCATGATCATTCCATTCCCCTTGTTCCAGGCAGCCTTCCTCCCAATATTTGTCCCTATTGTCACGCCTTTTCCCAAAAAAATTAAATTGAGAAAATGGTTCAAGAACTTCTCAATGCAGGTGTTATTTGCCCTAGTACGAGCCCCTAATCTTCTCCTGTGTTCATGGTCCTTAATAAATAAGGTTCTTGGCGCATGTGTCCTAACTTTTGCGCCCTCAACAAACTCACCATTAAAGACAAATTTCTCATTCCTATCATTGATGACCTCTTGGATGAATTAAGTGGTGCCCAGTTCTTTACTAAAATTGATCTTTGTTCTAGCTACCACCAGATCTGTATGAAAGAGGCAAACATTCCTAATACTTTCTTTAGAACTCATGAGGGCCAATATGAGTTTTTGGTCATACCCTTTGGCTTGTGTAACTCTCCCTCCACTTTCCATAGCCTCATGAATCGTGTCTTTCGTCCTTTCTCCTTAATTTTGTCTTATTTTTCTTTGATGATATCCTCATCTACATCAAAATTTGGAAAACCTATCTTAATCATGTGGATCGAGTTCTCCATTTACTCTCTCAGCACCAACTTGTCATCAAACAATATAAATGTGCTTTTGGCACCTCGGAAGTCGAGTACTTGGGTAATATTGCTAGAAAGGTCGATGTCAAGGTGGATCCTAAAAAGATTGAAGCTATGCAAGATTTGCCTCACCCAAAGACTCTCAAAAGATTACAAGGATTTCTGGGTTTAACAGGTTATTATCGCAAGTTTGTTAAGAATTATGGAAAGATTCTGACACCTCTCACTACACTCCTTAAAAATAATTCTTTCAATTGGACTCCAGTATTTTCTCAGGCTTTTCAAACCTTGAAGATGGCCATGTGCAACACTCCAGTCCTGGACCTTCCTAATTTCACAAAGACCTGTGTCCTGGAATGTGATGCTTTCAAAAAAGGAATTGGCATTGTCCTTATGCAAGAGGTTCGACCTTTGACCTTTACCAACAAACAATTGTCTAAGAGAAATTTGGGAAAATAAATCTATGAAAAGGAAATGTTGGCTATTCTGCATACCCTGGATCTTTGGCTCCCTTATCTATTGGAGAAACACTTCCAAATTAAGACAGATCATCAAAGCCTCAAGTATTTTCTGGAACAATGCCTTTCCTCCCCCGAGCAACAAAAACGGGTGACTAATATCTTTGGATATGATTATGAGATCATTTACAAGAAAGGAAAAGACAATGTGGTTGTTAATGCACTTTCCATAAAATATGAAGATGAAGGGTCCCTTTGTTCTCTCTCTTTCATTGTACCAGATTGGCTCCAAGCTGTTCACCAAGAATGGCTACACGATCCCAAAACTTCACATCTGATACAACAATTGCAGTCCAATTCTCCAGTTTCCTTAGGGTACTCTTGGATCAATGATGAGCTTCGATACAAAGGTCATTTGTATTTAAGTAAACAATCAAAACTTAAATCCACACTACTTTCTAAGCTTCATGCTACACCCACAGCTGGGCACTCAGGGTTTACCAAAACCTATGACCGGGTCAAATGTTCTTTTTTATGGGAGGGTATGAAAAAGGATGTTCGTAATTTTGTGGTTGAATGTGATGTGTGTCAACACACCAAGGGAGAAATAGTCAAATCTCCTAGCACACTACAACCGCTTCTGATTCCACCTGTTATTTGGCAGGAAATCTCTATGGATTTTATTGTAGGCTTACCTAAATCGGGCAATAAATTATTCATCATGGTGGTAGTTGATCATCTTTCCAAGTATGCTCATTTATGTTCTCTTCAAAATCCATTTACAACATCCATTATGGCTCAAATTTTCATGGATCGGGTCTTCAAGCTTCATGGCATACCGCATTCTATTGTTTCTAATCGCGATCCAACTTTCACTAGCAATTCTTGGCAAGAACTGTTCAAACTGCAAGGCACCCAATTGCATCTTAGCACAACTTATCATCCCTAGACTGATGGTCAAACTAAAGTTGTCAACAAATGTTTGGAAACATATTTGAGGTGTTTTTCATCGAAAAGGTCGAATCTGTGATCAATGGTTACCACTAGCTGAATGGTGGTACAACACTTTGTACCATATAGCTATGCACATGACTCCTTTTGAAGCGGTATATGGAAAAAATCCACCTTCACTTCTCTCATATTTTCTAAGTGTCTTGAAGGTCCAGGCGGTTGACCAAACGATTACAATTCGAGAGGATATTCTTCGTACCCTCAAAGACAATTTGGTCATGGCCCAGAATTACATGAAGCAACAAGCAAATAAAAGTCGCTCTGAATGTCAATTTGCAGAAGGGGATCAAGTGTTTCTTTGACTTCAATCTTACAATCAAAATTCCCTCAAGGCTGATCATTGTCAGAAACTAGTGCCCAAATTTTATGGGCCTTATACCATTCTCAATCATGTGGGACAGGTGGCCTATCAGTTAGCTTTTTCCAGTCATTCTAAGCTACATCCTATTTTTCATGTTTCCTTCTTAAAGAAGGTGCTTGGAACTAATTTCCAAACTAAAACCAACCTTCCTGAGTTGGACGAAGAAGGCTCCATTTGGCTACAACCACAAGCAGTTTTGGACCAGCGTGAGCATTGGCTGCATCAGCGAACCATCAATGAAGTGTTAGTATAGTGGAAAGATACAACTCCAACAGATTCCACTTGGGAACCAACTACCATTCTGCAGTAATTTCCCCATCTCAAGCCTTGAGGACAAGGTTGTTTTTAAGGGGCAAGACATGTTAGGGACCTAACCCCTCACATAGGTAGAATAATATATTTCCATGTAATAAAGGTTAATATAAATAAGGCCTAGAAATAAGGAAGACTAAGTCCAATGTAACAAGACCTAATAGAAGCTTCCGCCTCTAGAAGGATATTCCTCGAGATGGTTCTTTTGATAGACATATTTAGTGTAAATAGGAGTCGAGGGTATGGGAACTCTTGTCTTGGATATTATTGTAATAGAGCTCTGCTCTGTTGGAGGTTGCCCCCTCGAAGAGGCAAGTGAACATTGCTCTCAGTAATCAAAGTGTTCTTTCTGGTATTATTCTGGCATCATTTTGGTATTATTGTGGTATTGTTATGGTTATATTGTTGTTCATCTCCCATTTCTAGATATTTATTTGTGTTCTGTATACTTTTTATATCTGGAATATTACAAATCACCATTGATGTCAATGACTCCCAAGGTAGTCTAGTACAATGCAACGAATGTGAATGAATGAGTGGAAGTCAAACACTCAATGGAATCATCCAATCAGGGGTCATTGATGTAAACCCATTGTTGAAAGAAAGGAGACCTACCATTGAGGCATGCAGGTTCCAAGGTACTAAATGATTTCTAAGTCTTGTTCTCGGATAATGAGTTGAATTCGACAGGAGAAGACTCGTCATAAAGGGGCCTTAATGTATCCCCCATAAAGAAACGAAATATGTAACAGATTTGAAGTTGATCAGAGTATGAAGTGATTCAGAACTAGCTCAGCGAAGGACGACATAGTAGAAATTTTAAAGACTGCAGATGGCTAACTCGATAGAAAGCTTGTTTAGGTTGAACTTCTCTTGAAGATATGAACGAAACGAAAATTGTCTTGGAAACATTGACTCAAGGAGGACCCAACATATGGAATTGTGGATGGTCAAACGAGAGACACATGGATTTCCCAACCTGGATACAAAGATGAAGGGGGGTGTCATGCTTAAGAGCGAATTACTGCCACTATCACATATACAGATATACATTTCTTTCCCAATTCCCCCCCACCATTTCTGGTGAGTACCTCTTTATTTTTACACAATATTATGGAGGATAAAATATGTTTGTAATGTAAGCTCATCCTTCGGATGAGTCCCTCAGAGTATTTTTAATGAGCCCTAGGAAGGAGTGGTTCGGTCCCATATGGGCCTTTCGATGCTTGTTTTACAAGTCCAAAGAAAGAAAACTCAGGGGTTTTTCATGTTTAGAGAGTCTGAAAAACACTTAAAGAGAAGTCCATAATGCCATTTTTCATAAGTTAGTCTAACGAGACCGAAAAAGAGATAATCTAGCGCTCATCAAACATTTTCTTCAAATACTTTTACGAGCGTGAAAAGAACAAGGTCGCTCGGCTATCTTTTCGTGTTTAGGGATCTTGAAAAGAGCTTAAAGGATACTCTGTAGGATTCATTTTTTCGTATTAACAACGCGAGTTCAAAAAAGCAATGAAAGGTTACTCAATTGCATTCTCATGGTTTCATGAGCATGAGAAAGAATTAAGACTATGCTCGGAGTTTTTCCTAAAAAAACCTAAAAGTATATGTACATAAGGAAAACACACAAAAACGACCAAAAAGGGAGGATCCATGTCAAACGTCCGATCTTTAGATATTTCAATCTATAATAGAGACACTTTGCGAAGTTCATTAGGCTTAGGTTATAGGCAAAAATATTCAAAAAATTAATTTAATTTGCAATCAAAATGGTAAAAAGTGAATAAAATAGGTCAAAATAGCCCATTTACCATTTCATTTTGTAATTTCACCCAAATAGTGCCAAAACCCCTCATTTTCTTCCAAATTTCAAGAGATGATTACAGAGCGCCTGGTGGACCATTTCTTGAACCACTTTCATCAAAAAGTTATTCTCCTTGCCCTTTCTCTTTTCATGGTTTAAATTTTCATTTTTAATGGTTTATTTTTTAGTTATGGTCGATTTTTTAGGAGTCATTGCACTTTGCGATCATCGCAGTCTCATGTTATTGTGAACTGCGACGATCCCAAATCGCCACAGGGTATCCACAACCAGGGTGCAACGATGTTGCTCTGTGTAAAAGAGAGCCCCTGCGATGACCACAACTCAAATTTTGAAAAATGAAAATGAGTTAAGAAAACTTCCAACATCTAGGTTTTGATGAATCTAATCATCATTTGATGTTGTTTGGCAGGTTTTCCTTAGTAATTATGATTGAGTGGAGGGAAATTGATAACGAGGAAGAATACTACTTTTCCAGGAATGACCCGGGCACTGTCATGGCACTCCAGGAGTGTGGTTTGCTCAATTTTTTCAAAGTTCAGGGCATGAGAGCCCAACTGAGGCTATTCGAGTACCTAGTCCACATGTGGGATGTCAATGAATAAGCCTTTCATGTGGGTGTGCATACACTTACCTTAGAAATAAATGACATTTACTTTTTGACGGTGTTATTTCGCCGAAGTTCTCGGGTATCACACTCGGGAAGTAGAGGCGATGGAGAACAAACGGGCTATTATGTTACACATCACTGCGTTCCAGGTACATAAAAGCATAGTGGTAAGGTTTCCATTAGGGATGTTCAATATTTACCGTTTAGAACTATCCTCTACACTATCACCTGGATGGAAAGGAGTGAGGCTCCCCACATGGCTTTATAGATCCACTTTTAGTATGCTATAGAATGTATGGAGCCTCGAGGCTTCAATTGGTGCAAGGGCCTTTTGAAGAACATGAAAAAATAATTGAAAAAGTGTTGGAATGGTCGGTTGAAAAAATTTGGTTATGGATCCATTTTTGTATCCTTCTTCTTGGATAGAGTCCTCTTCTTATGCCTACATGTGGAGTGGGGAATACCTGCTCCACAAAATCCTCAGATGAAAATATGGGTAGATTTGATGGCTCGTCATGGTGGCGTGCCAATCATCAAATATGATCAATCTTTCTTCCAGTGGTTGAGGGATCAACTAATTATGGTTGAGGAATATGCTTATGTCGGGACCGACTTTCGTGGGGACCCTGACTTGGAATTACCTGAGGGATCTCAATGGGGAGACATAGATAAGAATAATTTTTTGATTATATGTTGTTTTTGGTATTTTAACTATAAAATGTTTTTGTTTTTGTCATTTATCCAAGACTAATCAAGTTCTCTTAACAATGCAGACGTAGTGCCTTATCATCCTCTAGTATCATATCCTATTCAGAGACGGGGAGAGATAGGCACCGTGGTGGGTCGAGGGGTGGGTGCTGACGATATCGAGGAGATCGAAAAAAACCTATAGGGATTAACCATGAACATCCCTGACATCACAGTGGATGAATTACCTTAGTGCTACCAATTCCATACAGATGGTGTATCATCATCATCTACGAGAAGCATCCTTGATGCTTATGTATATGAAGCCATGAGCTTCACCATTTTGACATTTTGGTCTCAGGACAAACACTTTTTGTAACTTTTGATGTATTAATATAAAGTTCCTACCGATTTACTTGTATTTTTAAATGTGTGTTTGGACTTATAAATGATGTAAATTTCTGTATAAAACATAATTATCCAATGCATCTGTTAATGTGTTTAGACATCTAGGAATATGTTGATAATCAATATAATCAAAATATATTTCCAAGAGGCAAATTCTTAAGTACATCCGTAACAATGTAGGACTTCGGATGGAATAGACATCATTCAATTGCAACACTACTAACTGTGAATCAAGTCGTACAATCAAATGACAGATTCCAAATGAAATGGCATCATTTAATAACTCAATAACTGCATTGTATTCCGCGATATTATTAGTTGCACAACCAAGGAAAACACCGTGTAGACTGATCAACTCATTTATAGGTGCATAGATTTCCCATGCAGCAGACGCTAGGTTTTGAGTACTGCGACTAGCACCATCAGCAAATCCGACAAAGGGTAGCGAAGACACCGACATATGGAAACCAAGCACAATGCAAGGTAAGCAGCTTAAAGGAAAAACAAAAAATGAAAAAAACACACTAGAGTATGATACACTAAAAATACAAAGCACTCCTGCAAAAATAGTTAAAGCATATTACTTCTTCAAGAAAAGCCCATTTCTGGGTTCACTCAAAGGAATTCCATCATAATATACCAGTTCATAAGCCCCTTTCTCCAACACTCGTTTAACGATATACGGGCCATGCCACATGGGCTCAAATTTACCGACCCCTAATAAGTCACAATCCTGTTCGTAAAGGAGAACTAAATCACCCTCGTAAAAAACACGTGGTTTGACATTCTTGTTGTGTTGATCTTTGACACATTTTTTTTTAGTTTCTATGACTAAAGCGGCATCACGATGAGTCTTGTCTGATTGCATCAAATACGAGAGATGTTCCTCTTCAACTGAGGTGTTAGGGAGAAGTTCGACAACTAGTTTCAAAGATGGGATTTCACATTCAATCGACATAATAACTTCGATACCATATACTAGCTAGAAAGGTGTGAACCATGTGGAAGATTTAATGGATGTCTGATAGGCCCATAATGTTGAGAAGAGCATTGTGTGCTAGCTTGACTTGTGAATTCCTACCATTCGTCGAAGCATAGTAGTGAGAACTTTGTTGATTGGTTCAACCTGGCCATTGGCCTGTGGATAGTAAGGTGTTGATTTTTCATGTCGAAGACCCAACTTCTCGGTAATTTCAGACATCATAAAATTGAGAAAATGACTACCATGGTCAGTGACAATGGCTTGAGGGACACTAAACCTAGTAACGATATGATTGAATATGAAGAATGCTGCAGTTTTCCCGATATTATCAAATGTAGGCATTGCTTTGGCCCATTTAGTGAAATAATCCACGGCTATGATAATGTATCCATTCCCCCTGACCGAGTGAGGCTTACATGTCATGAATTCAATGCCCCATTTAGCGAATGGACCAACAGAAACTACAGGGTAAAGAGGAGGAGGATGAGATCGGATCTTATTTTTATACGCTTAACAAGAGTGACATTTCTGAACGGCAATAATGCAAATCCTTAAATAACGAAGGCCAAAAATAACCAGCTCATAAGATCTTTTGAGGAGTGGCATACCCAGACATATGACCACCACATACTCCAGAATCACAGTCATTTAAATATTTATCAACTTCATCATAGGTTAGAAATCACCAAAATACAGAATCAATATCACGACGGTAAAGGGTATCATTGAGTATAGTGTATTGACAGGCTTGATACTGAATATGACAACGATCTACACAAGAAAGATCAGGCTGAAAAGTTTGGGTTTGTAGATAAATGATAATGTCTCCATACCATATTTCATCAGAACTAATAAGAAAGAGAGACTCATCAGGAAAGGAATCCTCTGCCACAACTTCTGTCTCAGCGAAGGGAAGGTCACATATCAACTCGGAAAAAACCAAATATTTATTTGATTTGGCTTGCTAAAACTCCAAATCAAACTCCTGGAGAATCACTATCCATTTCCCCCCCAACAATTGTCAAGTAAGGATGTGTTGCATAGGGTTGCAATCGGAAATGATTGTGGTTTTGCGCAATAAGATATAATGATGAAAATGTTGAACATCTTGGACAGATTCCAAGGCCAGTTTATCCACATGCATATATTTGGTTTCAATGTTCATGAGACTCAGACTCAAATAATAGATAACATGTTCATCATGTAAGGGAGCGTCGAATTGGTTGAGCAAATCATGGGAAAAAATCCCCCTTTTCTCTAAGGACAACTATGGATGATTCGAGTTGGTTTGGATCGAATCTAACCCTTAGGTTGCATCTAAGGGAGATATCACAACTGATGGAGTCAGATCCTCAACTAATCCCAAATATAACCAAGGTGGTTGGGCCTCTAAAAGCCTGTAAATGGAGGCATTCTCATGGTGAACAAAGGAGGAAAATAATCAACAAAAAACATTGTCATTTTGGTCGTGGATATTTCGAGCAAGGAGTTGGATGAGGAGGACTTGGAGAAGTTGTTGCAACATCATCCATGATTGCAAGTATCTCTTTAAAGTTCTCATCAATATACTTGGCCTATTCCCTTCAATCTTCTGTATTATTGCATGTGTTTGTCTACTGTTCTAGATGGATTTGTTTAATCTAATATTGTAGAGTAGGATTTCTTTGTTTCTCTTTTTTGTCCATTGCATTGCATGTGTCAAGTTGTGCTAAGGGGTTTGAAGGTTGAACTCGAATTGGAAACAACGAGGAAAAAATTTGAAACAAGGTGCATCACACTTTTTCTCCCTCTCTCTCTTTCCAATTAGTTAAACTAAATTCAAAGGGATGTTAGTGTCCATTTGTGTTTTTTGGTCTTGGTATTAGGGGTCTAGAATCCAAGGGAATATTCACCTGTCCATAGGGGAATTATTCTGTAACACTTAGGAATTTGGTATTAAAATAAATGCATAATGTTCCATATGTCGAACATCTTGGTTACTAGAAAACAATTGCAGCAGTAAGAAGACAATTATTTTTTCTCGGTATGAAGAAGGATGTTGTTGATTATATTGCAAGACACATGGAATGTCAAAGAGTCAAATCTGAGCACAAACACCCAACAGGTTTTCTACAACTATTGCCAATTCTAGAGAATAAATGGTAAGTAGTAACCATTGATTTTATCACTAAGTTGCCTGAGACAACAAGGAAACATGATTCAATAATGGTAGTTGTGGATAAATCAACAAAGTATGCTCATTTTTTTCTTGTTAAAATGACTCAAACAACATATAATATTGCAAAACTTTACATGAGGGAAATTGCTATGTTGCATGAAATACCTAAGGGTATTGTCTCAAATAGAGATACAAATTTTACTTAAAATTTCTAGAGGGTATTGTTTAAATTATTTGATACAAATCTAAACTTTAGCACAACATACCATCCATAGTCAAATGGGAAGACAGAGAGAGTCAACCAAGTAATTGAAGACATGTTAAGAATGCATGTGATGGATAAGCCATCTAAGTCGGCAAATTACTTACAGTTGGTTGATTTTTCTTATAATAATGGGTGTCAAGCTTCAATGCAGTTGAGCCCATTTAAATCTTTGTATGGTAGAAAATGCAATAATCTAGTGAGTTGGGACAACCCAATAGATAGAGTAGTACTCGAGCCATAATTGTTCAAGGATATGGAATACTAGATGGTTAAAATTAAGTAGAATTTAAAGGAAATAAAAGATACACAAAAGAGTTATGCATATAAGAACATGACAACTAGAGAGTTTAAAGTGGGGAAGCATGTGATTTTGAAAGTGAATCCAAAGAAGAGTTCATTAAAGTTGGGAAGTTGTACAAAGATAGAAACTATATTATGTGGTCCATTTGAGATATTGGATAGAATAGGCCCAATTGCATACATACTTGCATTTCCTGCTTCCACGAATGTGCATAATTTATTTCATGTCTCTTTGCTGAAAATGTATGTGCATGATCTTAACCATGTTATTGATTGGAATTTGCTTCAGGTGGAACTAGAAGGAGACTTTAAGGTCTACCCGATGCACATATTGGAAAAATAAGTCAAAATTCTCTTGAATTGAGTCATATAACTGGTAATAGTTCAATGGATCTACTACAGTCCTGAAGATGTTACTTGGGAGTATGAAGATACCATGCAGGCAAAGTATCCATGAATTTTTGAAGAATTTTGAAATTTGATTTTTGTTTTGTATATGCACTAAGGACAGTGCCAAAATAAGGGGGACGGGAATGTAAGACCCTGGTTTGGAGTCCGCAAATTAATAATGTATTTTGTTTATTTGATGAAAGACCAGAGTTCCAAAACAATTGAAAGGGGTCGATGTGCCTAGGAAATGTAATACTTTTATCATTATAAATAATAAAATACACCACTATCTATGAGACAAACGAGGAAAAGAGTTATAGGGGGATATGGTTCCACAACACGGGGGGGAAGCTAAGGGGATAAGCCTTTACATTTTTAAATTATTTTTATCTTACCTACCTTGGAATTTTGGAGAGAAAGAGGGGGTTACGTGAGATTATTTGGGGAAGGTCGCATTATGCTTTTTATATTTAAACCTTTTTCTTTCTTATCTTGGGGTTTGGCCTTTCATTCCTACTCAAAAATCATTTTTGGATTCGTTCCTCTCTAATTCACTCTTCTGCTCATTCTTAGTTTGCATGGGGAAAGGAAAACAAATTGTTGAAGGAAAGTAGCCATGGTTGGTTGGATGTAATTAATTATTGATTATTCCATAAAGGGATGGGTGCCTCTGTGCATGAGAATAATGGATGTTGAGAGAGAATTGTCCACAACTAAGAATCCTGAGAGTTTCCAACATTGATATTTCCTGACCAGAAGCACTAAATCCCTGGAAATATATGGGCAACATGAGGGACTGTGTGGCAGTGAAGGGGGTTCATTTTCTTTGGGTGGTGCGGGTTGAAGAGAAAGAGAGATGGTAAACTAGGTTTTCTTGTGTGGTTGAGAAACCTGTGGCAGCTTGATTGTCGATTGGTTTGGGAAACTGAGTGCCATTTTAAGACCTTCCCTCATGGATTCATAGCCCTGGCTCGAGGGTGACCTACTTTTGAGACTTGGAACAATAGTGTCTAAGGTTGGGTGGAACATCCTTGGCCTACAATGAGTTGGTGATTGGTTTTATTAAATATAAGTTTTTTATGTCATGTGTTTCTCTGCTTCTCTATTTATTTTCGTTGTGTATTAATTATTATCCATGAGATATATATTTATAATGTTCCTACTTACTGGTTATTGTTGTGCATGACATATGGTTCATTTCTTTTATGGGGTCATGAATCTTGATTATTGCATGTGTTTCTTTCATGCTTCTTTATTAATTATTTGGTATACTTAATTCAAATATAGTCAAAGCAGTGCATTCTTGAAGTAGTGTGGCCTAGCTTACTAGTGTTTGGGTCTGTCACAACTGCACATTAGAATAACCGAATAAATATACCAACTTTAGTCAAACACTCTCAAGACACTAGGAACCACATATGCATTGAAGATACCAAAATCGTCACCAAACTGGGACATTACATGGGAAGAGGAAAATATAGGAGGCCATAGAAATTGAGCTAAATCCAAACAATCTAAAATAGAGATGATGGTTTAAAGATGAGTGAAGCTTGGAAGCCCATCCTGCACAATCTGAAGATTAGTGATAATAATAATCCAAGCAATTAACATATGGTCGTATGTAAAAAGTTTGACTTGCATTATAGATTTGATTACTATGTATCATCCAAAAAAATTTGATAACTAGTGAGCTAAATAGACTCTCGAGGATGATCCCATCTTTGGGATTGAAATGTTGAGTTTACTAAAAACTAATGCAATTTTTCGTTGTTTTAGCATCTTTGGCCTCATTCAAATTTTCTCTTTCCCTTGTCTTATATTAACATTGTAGAGGTTATCCCACCATAGAGAAACATGAGACTTCATTTTTTATGTTGCAACTATGACCTTTCATGGGTTAGTTTCCTCATTTCCTTCCATCTCATAGTATTTCTTTAACTCTTGAATCCAATCCATGAATACTTTTGTATTTAATTCACCTTTACAATCAAGGACTTTAACCTTAAATTTGGTTCCTCTTTTTGGCTATAACTTTAATAAGCATCTCCATGGGATCCATGAATCTAACCTGGCATCTTTGAACTTCTGTTCCTTTCTCAGAATCCTCATGAGGTAACCTAGTCTTGAGGGAATCTAATCATATGACTAAACCCTCCTCTATATTTTCTCTATGTCTTGCATTCCTCCTGCCTCTTCTTCCCTAGTTCACATGGACTCCCCTATGGACCATTGTGGTTTTTTCTAATACCAAGCTGATGTAATTGTCTCCACTTGCATGGTATTCATAGGTTAGGAATATATTTAACCTATTTTATAGGAAAATAATCGAATTTAACATGAATCAAAATAAAAATTCATTGCATGGGCTCACCATAATACTTAGGAGAAACCTGTTATGGAACTCCAAACAAACTATACAATTTAGCATTCCCTTCTAGACTCAACACACACATCCCTCTAGTATTTGAAAGAAAAACAACCCCCCCTCTTCTCTGAACCCCGAGTTTTTGTAAAACCTTCACTAACTCTCCAAATCCCCCTTACAAAATTATTAACCACTCTATTATTTCATAGATAAAAGTAAATTAGTAGACCAAACATCTATTCTTAACAAAAGAAACCATCTAAAATTACAGGAAAAAAAGTTATGTTAATGAAGATGCTCCATGCCAATTTTGCATTGTCTCAATGATATTCCTTCATTCATTTCAATGGTATGATGGATTTGAGGAAATAGTAGCTCAACTTGCTTTACTTAAACAACATTTAAAAAGGATCCATGAATCTAACCTGACTTGTTTGAACTTTTGTTCCCTTCTAAGAATCCTCATGAGGTAACCTAGTCTTGAGGGAATCTAATCATCTGACTAATCCCTCCTCTATATTTTCTCTATGTCTCACATTCCTCCTGCCTCTTCTTTCCTATTTCACATGGACTCCCTTGTGGAACATTGTGGTTTTCTCAAATACCAAACCGATGCAATTGTCTCCACTTGCATGGTATTCGTAGGTTAGGAATATATTTTAACCTATTTTATAGGAAAATAATCGAATTTAACATGAATCAAAATAAAAATTCATTGCACGGGCTCACCATAATACTCAAGAGAAACCTCTTATTGAACTCTAAACAAACTATACAATTTAACATTCACTTCCACACTCAAGACACACATCCCTCTAGTATTTGAAAGAAAACAAATCCCCCCTCTTCTCTCAACCCCGTATTTTTGTAAAACCTTCACTAACTCTCCAAATCCACCTTACAAAATTATTAACTGTTCTCTTATTTCATAGACAAATGTAAAGTAGTTGATCAAACATCTATTCTTAATAAAAGAAACCCCCTAAAATTACTGGAAAAAAATTATGTTAATGAAGATGCTCCACATCAATTTTTCATTGTCTCAACAATATTCCTTCATTCATTTCAATGGTATGATGGATTTGAGGAAGTAGTAGCTCAAATTTCTTTACTTAAACAACATTTAAAAAGGATCCATGAATCTAATCTGACCTGTTTGAACTTATGTTCCTTTCTCAGAATCCTCATGAGGTAACCTAGTCTTGAGGGAATCTAATCATCTGACTAATCCCTCCTCTATATTTTCTCTATCTCTTGCATTCCTCCTGCCTCTTCTTCCCTAGTTCACATGGACTCCCCTATGGACCATTGTGGTTTTCTCTAATACCAAAATGATGCAATTGTCTCCACTTGCATAGTATTCATAGGTTAGGAATATATTTAACCTAGTTTATATGAAAAAAATCGAATTTAAAATGAATCAAAAGAAAAATTCATTGCATAGGCTCACCATAATACTCGGGAGAAACCTCTTATTGAACTCTAAACAAACTATACAATTTAGCATTCCCTTCCAGACTCAAGACACACATCCCTCTAGTATTTGAAAGAAAAAGAATCCCCCCTCTTCTCTCAGCCCCATGTTTTTGTAAAACCTTCACTAACTCTCCAAATCCCCCTTACAAAATTATTAACCACTCTCTTATTTCATAAACAAAAGTAAAGTAGTTAACCAAACATCTATTCTTAACAAAAGAAACCCCCTAAAATTACTGGTAAAAAAAAAAGTTATGTTAATGGAGATGCTCCACATCAATTTGTCATTGTCTTAATGATATTCCTTCATTCATTTCAATGGTATGATGGATTTGAGGAAGTAGTATCTCAACTTGCTTTACTTAAACGACATTTTAAAAGGATCCATGAATCCAACTTGACCTGTTTGAAATTTTGTTCCTTTCTCGGAATCCTCATGAGGTAAACTAGTCTTGAGGGAATCTAATCATCTGATTAATCCCTCATCTATAGTTTCTCTATGTCTTGCATTCCTCATACCTCTTCTTCCCTAGTTCACACGGACTCCCCTATGGACCATTGTGTGTTTCTCTAATACCAAACTGATGCAATTGTTTCCACTTGCATGGTATTAGTAGGTTAGGAATATATTTAACCTATTTTATAGGAAAATAATCAAATTTAACATGAATCACAATAAAACTTCATTGCACAGGCTCACCATAATACTCAGGAGAAACCTCTTATTGAACTCTAAACAAACTATACAATTTAACATTCACTTCCACACTCAAGACGCACATCCCTCTAGTATTTGAAAGAAAAAAAATCCCCCCTCTTCTTTCAACCCCGTGTTTTTGTAAAACCTTCACTAACTCTCCAAATCCCCCTTACAAAATTATTAACCGCTCTCTTATTTCATAGACAAAAGTAAAGTAGTTGACCAAACATCTATTCTTAACAAAAGAAACCTCCTAAAATCACTAGTAAAAAAAAGAGTTATGTTAATGAAGATGCTCCACATCATATTCCTTCATTCATTTCCATGGTATGATGAATTTGAGGAAGTAGTCGCCCAAATTGATTTACTTAAACAACATTTTAAAAGGTTTTCATTCAATGCTTGAGTGGGCCTAATGGTTAAGAACATGTGTTTCCTCTTAGGAGGTCACAAGTTCAAATAAGATTATTATTATTATTATCATGAAATGAATGGTGACTTAGTTAGTAGCCCATAGATGACCAAAATTTTATAAAAACTATATAAGATCCTTATATATGTGTATGATAATTATAACTTTAGGTGTTAAACCGAAATTCTATAAGATAAAATTATTCTACATTAAAAATCACCAAAATTATAAAAAAACTATATATAATCCTTAAAAAACTGAATATTTTTACTAAACATTATATGAATTGCATAATAAAAACTAGTAAAATTCACTACATTTTAATATTAATTTTTATCCTTAAAATAATCACGATTTATTAAAAATATTAATTTTCATTGTTAAACTTATCCATACCTTTACCTTTTTAAGAATATTTAGAATGCCCATCCATTTTATATTTAGAAGGCCCATCCATTTTTAACCCACCGAAGTAATCTTTTAAATTTATATATTCATGTCTTATCATTGGTCCCCTTTTAAAAATGATATGTTCCCAATAGTGTATGGGGAAAATAAATTAGGAGTAGTGGGGATAAAGTCGGTGTATTGAGATATTCTATTTATTTCTTTAATTTTATTGAAAGTCGTGCGGGTTTTTTTATATTGCAAAAGAAACAAGTGAGAACATTCTCGCAATGTAAATGTAATAAATCTTCGTTTTAAAAAAAGTACGTTGGCTGAATTGTATTGTAACGGTCGTCTTGGTTATTGATCCCTACAAATAAATATAATAGGGAAATGGATTTTGTAGGAGTCAAAGATGAATATTTTTTTAAATTTTATTATAAAAAGGGAAATTCAGAATATGTTATTAGGTTAAAGATGAGAAGTGATGGTTATTAGTTTATAGAATTCTACTAAAAAAGAAAAGTAAAAATAGGTTTTGTTTAATTATTTTATGTTTTTGTTTTTTTAATATCAAATCACATAAATTTTTATAAAATTATATTTTTTTGTTGTTTAAATTGTATTTTTAAATGTAAAAATAGATTTAGTTCATTGAAAAACTTTTAGGATACTTGGATTATACAAGAAATAATCACTTCAATTTGCAAATTCACAATTCTTAACTATTTTAATCAAATATCCAAGAAAAATATCCTAAAAAACAAAAACTTAAAATAGTTATACTAAACCTTAAAAATATGTTATTACTTTAAAGATGAGAAGTAATAGCTATTAGATATTTATTAACGAGAAGAAAATTAGAGATATTATAATTTATAATATTAAATTAAAATCAAAATTAATGATTATTTGATATTTTGTCAAATATAATTATAATGAATTAGAAATATTATAAATTATAATATTAAATTAAGATTAAAATTAATGATTATTAGATATTTGGTCATCAAATACAATTATAATGAATTTTAATTAAATCCTTTTTATTATGAAGAATTAAAATTTAATATATTTTTAATATTTAAAATAAATTTTAAAACATTATTATTTGAAATAGTTTTATCTCGATTTCCGTGATATATTCTATATTATAAATTGTATTTTTTAAGAATAATAATAAAAAAGAAAAATAGTACTTTTACATTTGAGAAGAATAATTTTAAATTAATAAAATTATAAATATTAAATATTAATATTATACAATTTAGAAAAAGTCGAAAACGTAGTTGGAAATGTACGTCTTTAAAGTGTAAAAATATGAGTATGGTTTATATTCTATTTCTATTTCAGGCATACACAGAGAGAAACGCATCTGCGCACTTACAAAGTCATTCCTCTATCCAAAAATATTCCATATTAATTTAATTTACATTGGGTGGAGATTAATTCAATGAAGTTCAACGATATTTTGCTGACCATAACCTATGTAAATTTGGTAGGAGTAAGTTAATTTGGGAGTTTTATTTTTCATGTAAAAAAATGGATTTGAATTGGGCCAAATTTTCAAGGGTAGTCTGAGTTTAACATGGATTAATGTTTCATGTATTTTGTTTCAGGGATTATGTCTCATTTTCAACCAACCCAAATGCTCAGAAAATCCATTAGAGTTTTGGATTGACTGGAAATTAAAAAACTTACCCCAGAAAACCTGATGGAAAAGTAACTAGGGAGGGAAGATTGCTCCTTTGAGTTAGCCCACTTCAATTTGGTAAACTGAATAATGTTGTTAATGTTGTCCCTTGAGTTCATACTACACTGCCATACAGTCTCTTAGGTTAGCCTAGTCTAAACATTTTAATATTTTTTGCAGTTTTTCGGTTACTTGTTTGATTTTACCCTAAATCTTGTGGAGAATGATTGGATCTGCAAATTTAAGTGGGTAAGTTTGTATAATCCAAGTGACTCAAGAATTTTTCAGCAAACTGAATCCATTTATACCTTAATAAATGCAATTTAAACAACAAAAAATAATGATTTTGTCCAGATTTACATTGCCGAATTCCTCTTGAATGTTCTCTTAACTTGACAGATGTTTCTATCTTTCTATGTATTCCATTCCACTCACAGTAGGACTTCATGATCAAAGCTTTCCTGGGTAGACAAAGCTGTCTTCAAACAATTTCATTAATGCCCCCTTTCCTTCCATATACATTATCTGGCGAAGGACATTTTTATAGCTTCACCCACACTCTAAGTCGATGATCTCGCCAGATTCCTGAGCCGGTCCCGGTTGATGAATCTGCACTTCCCGGGCGTTCGATTTGCGGGGCTGAATATGGTTTGCCACTCTTTTACAGCCAGGATCAAGAAGGTAATGCCTACAGGTAGGGCATGAAGAGTGAGATAGAAGCCATCTGTCTACACATTCCATGTGGAAGCCATGGTTGCAGCTTGGCAACACTCTCACACCTTCACCCTCTGCGAATTCCGCCAGGCAGATAGCGCACTGCGTTGCAAGCTGTGGGATTGATTTGCCATAGATTACAGAGGGGAGTGCTTCTATAGATTTCTCCTTCATGCCAGTATTAGCCACTCTGGTGGCCATATGATCATGGCGTGACCTCCAAATGTAGTGCCATGGAACGATCGAAGCCAGCCCTGCGAGACATATGAGTGCGCAGAGCAACGCAAGAAGAATAAGTATCGTACCTTCACTCATATGAGGATTAATCACCGCCTGCGGACTCTCGTATGACAAATCCATTGGCGGAAACGTATCGGTGGTGGCCTCTAAAACCATTCTTCCCTCGCTAATCTTAAAAAGCACAAAACCTCCAGAGTTTGTTGCTGTATGTAACATAAAAGATTTGCCAGATAACGTTTTCAGAGAGGGCTCATTGTTTCACTCCAATTGAAAACCAAATTCAGAAATACAATACAGTGGTCGGGAAAGAGTCTGCGCTTGCCTGTTTCGAGGTCAAGAAAGCTCTTTAAAGTAGAGTGCGAATCTAGGCTGCGGGATTGAAAAGCCAAAAAAACAAATTTGAATAAACAGAGAATTTACGAAATACAGAACATCTAGACAGCTCATCTATTTGGATCAGATGCGCCGGCCAAGCTTATCCACATCATTTTCCAAAGTTTTTGACTGGGATAATAAACAGACAAATCGTGTAATCTAGTCCGGACCCCTCCGGACGCGCATAATCTTGTATAGTTCCGTATTGTTTTCTAGATTGGCTCCGCGTGAAAGACCGGCCAAAAAGGAAAACACGCCCGTTGGCGACCTTAACTTTGAATTGTTGGATGGCATACCCATTTCAAGTGTGACTTGTGTGTAACGAATCCTCCAGGGATATGGTCCTCAACCTGTATAATATAATTAATTGTAGCCATCCCTCGGATGGGGTGTCATCGAACACATCGCGTTCAACACAGAGTCTTGCCACTGCACTCCCCCCTGCCAATGCCTGCATTTAACTCCATGCATTCAATTTT
The DNA here is from genome assembly GCA_009831015.1 of Picea engelmannii. Lineage (NCBI taxonomy): Eukaryota > Viridiplantae > Streptophyta > Pinopsida > Pinales > Pinaceae > Picea > Picea engelmannii. Next base: position 86,792 of record ML816123.1, on the reverse strand, counting down.
CAGAGTCGGTATTTTCATTATCGCTTTCACAAAGCTTTAGTTATGACCATGGTGCTCTACGACGGAGACGTAGTTAATGTGATGGGTTGGCCTCCAAACCAGT